>JAQIXW010004853.1:0-11073 GCA_034700685.1 Willowsia buskii | reverse complement strand
ATCCCCTTACCGATCCAACAAAACTATACGTAAGAGTGAAAAAGGAGCACGAAAGGGCCACGGGATCCGTCTCCATTTCTTGAACGAATGACATCAACTTACAATTTTCTTCATTATTTATATTCGCCACACATCGTTTTTCACTCACCCACCATAGACAACTTGAACGAACCTTCCAAAACAAAGACATATTTACATCAATTATCTATTGTTAAATTCATACCTTATCTATTTAACGTTTTACTCACCCTTTTCGCCATTTCACATGCCAAAATCAGAAAAGATGACAATATCGCAAAAGTAGACAGCGGCAGAAACCTTCCCAGTCTGGCATCACTATTGTCTCTCAATATTCCCGGTAAATTGGCGACATACGCACACATACTGACATAATCGGAAAGCATTATTCCTTCCATCCACGAACAGGAATTTTGCACTTTACGTCTTAATTTAAGCAACTCCAGCATCACATTTTCAACAGAAAGCTGTTGTCCACCGTTTTGCAGTATTTTTTCAAACTGATTTCCCAACAAATAAGCCTGAAGTGACACGGCCATCATAAAAAGTCTGGGAATCACAGATACTGTGCTTCCCTGTACCAATAAAAGTTGAAAGAACTTTCGAAATATTTTTAAGAAACTTGAAATGTTCGAAGTCGAGTTGATATTCTCCGAGCCAAATATCCAACTGGAGAGCTTTTTCATGGGAATGTATGTAGTTGTGTCGAGCCAAATTGCGAACAATACATTAGCCAAATAAATAATTAGTGTAAATATTCCAAGCAAATTGCATAAAGCTTTTCTGTATGAAAGTCCCTTCGAATTATTCAAGTCGATACTTGAATAATTTATAAAATTTAGTATTTTGTCTTGTTGAAACCATACCAATTTACAAGCAAAAACAACAGTGAAGCAACCGGAAACGTTTCCAACTGTTCCCAGAAGCTGAGAAATATCTGAGGAGAGGGAAAAGAGTAGGGAGTTATTTATATAAAAATAGGAAGTTAGATAAGCTATTGTTGAGATATATACAAGAATACAAAGATATTTCTGTAGAGGGTTTTGCTTAATGATGCAAAGTTTTGAGTTTGAGTCTACTGTAACAGTAAAAGGGACCAATACGAGGTAGTACATTAGTTTAATAAATGGTGTTATGCACGAAAATGGTACTTCAATTTTAAAGCCTTCGTCAGCAACTTGGAACTGCTTAAGTTCGTAGTGAACTGATTGCTTGTTTGTATTCTTTGATGAGTCCATCTTTGTTCAAATTGTTGGAATCCTACCCAATAGAATGGATTGTACAGACTAGTCAAAAAACTTAATTGTAATCTGGAAAAGATTCATGAGAGATTAATTTCTATTCGCATAAGCTCTACTCAACTTCTTATTACAAAACTAGCTTTGGCAAACAATTAAAATTTGTTTGTTGATATAAAAGGTTGACACTTTACATGACACGTTTACAACGGAAAGTAAGGTCAATCGGAAATTAATTTACCTCGAAAGCTATTTAAAATGATAATTAAGTTTTTTACATACAGAAATGGTGCGTATACAATATTCAATTATTTGTAAATGGGGTAGATAGATTTTTTGGGAATGCCATTCCTAACCACCTCACTAATTCAATAAATTCTTATAACACCCCAACCAAATATTCTTAATTGTGCTATTTATTTGCATCACCATTTTCATAAACATTTTTACATACTTTTTTCAATATCAAAAATAAAGTGAATCATTCATTATTACAGTATGGATTACAAAACAAATGCAATTATCTCTCTGCTGCTTGTGATGACTCGAACATTTTCAAATGACAGTACTTGATTCTGTTGGCTGAAGATTTCAAGGGGCTCACAGGACTCTACTTCTTTGGCTTCGTCAGGGGACCTGTTCCACAGTAGGCGAGAGCGCTGAAGAAATTGAAGATCTGTAAAAATCACACATAAAAAGCAAAAATGCATAATTTTTCAAACATTTGATCAGCATTTTGTTTTCTTTCATTTTTTCAATTACCGCAGCTCCCACAAAATGCCAAACTGCGAATTTATGAACCCAGACGTCCTCCCGGCATCTTTTCTTGTCATCTTCATAGCCCGCGTCACACGGATGATAAGTAAGGACAATGACCGCATAGGCGATCACGAAGCCGCAGAGGACGACCTGGCACACTCCAGTGGAGTAATGGTAGATCATATCCAGTTTGCAGAAGAGGTCGTTCTTGTTCAGTTCCACGCAGAGGAGGATGATGAGCAGGATGGCGGAGACGCAGAAGCAGATGAACGCACAGGAGCCAGGTACTGTCAGCATCCACTCTTCCGGGCAGGGATCCGGAGATTCTCCTCGTTTTCGAGCGGCCTTCAGATTTGCCACGCAGTTCTCGGCTGCGCTGGGACTACCGTGGAAATAAGCCACCCGACGGTATCCATCACCGTAACAGCTGGTCGTAATTAGGCCAAGGATCTGGTTGGAGGAGAATTAATCAATTAAGTTTTTGGCAATTCCAATCAGTAGCATTTAAAAAAGGGAGAGTGGGGAAAGGAGGAGTGTACCGACCACAGTGGCAAGCTTCGATAAGCCAGCTCCACTACAGATGTATCCACAGTTGAGGCATCCCATGATTCTCAAGATGATGAACTTTCAGTCTGGTGGTGATCTCTCGAGCGGATGGTGTATCTCGAACAATGAAAAATTATTCTTTTCACTCCAGCTGTCAAAGGTTCCACTTTTGATCAGTCAATAAATTTACCAGAAAAAAAATTTTTTTTCAGTTGATTTTTTGAATTCATTTTTATAATTCTGCCAGTTGATCAAGAAGATGTAACAAGGCAACATTTAAAAAAAATCCACGTGTAAATTTTTTTGATACTTTTTCAGGAATAAAAAAGATGATAAAAATGAATCTTTCAAAAAAATCTCCTCCCAGTTCCGACTCAAGACTTCCTTTAATTTACGGAATCTGAAGCTGAGACACCTCCATGAGTAGTTCCTCAATCAATCTATTAACCCTCGGGGCAACGAGAGATTCGTGATTTTCACTGCTGACGGGGACCACCCACACATAAAAAAGTAAAAATTACAATACCAACTGTATGGTTTTGCAAATAAATTATCTTTCCACATAATCACAGCTCCCGGTTTCTAAATTCAGTTGATTCAACTAACAAAATCCCCATTTATCTGATTGGAATATTATCGTAGCATCTCAGGTTAAAACTTCTTGAACGTCAAAAATTTATTGCATTTTTTTGAGGAGACACGAGTGGAAGGAAAAGATTCACTACAGTTTCTTCTATTAATGAGACAGATAGGTATGGGCTTCTTAATGAGAATGCATAAAATGACATGGGCAAACAAAAAATTTACGAGAACAACAGTTGAAAAAAAACAATTTGCATTCTTTTTGCTTTCTCATCTTTCATCACATCAATTTTATTATATAATTTGACTAGAATATAACATAATATCAATGTCTCTAAAGAACTAGCCAACAAGTTTGATACAAACACAAACCACGGTGCCACCTTAGTTTTCTCTGAAAGTTCACCGCTCCAACTTAAATAGCTTATTTTGCAAATGAGTGCTAACTATGATGATTAACTATGATGTATTTTTTGCAATAATGAGTGATCCGAACAATTAAAAAATTATCAGTGACATCATGCTTTCATTCGTTTTAACGCTTTTTATATAGGTATATGTATCATCGTAATTATTCTTATCAAAAGTTTCCTCATCCCAAACTGGACAAAAAGAAAACTTTGGAATATAAATGATCGTTTCAACACCCACCTACATGTTCTAGTTCTGTTCTGTTAATATCTACCTGTATAAATACAACTTTAGTTGTTTTACCACCTTGTCTAAAGCTATTGAAGCCGCATTGACATAATGTGTCATGTAGACTATTTAATAATAAGTGAAGGCACATCCGCAAATTCCAACAGAAACCTTTTGCAGAAAATATCCTTTCTTTTGTGCGGTTGAAGCTCTCTACAAATCTCTCCATTAGAAACAGCATTCCGGCTATACCTAGCAGGTAAATTAAAGCTTTCACTACCGGCCAAAGTAGCCCCAGCTCTAATCTATGGGAATCCATTATATCCTCACTGGATTGAATCCCATCCCCTCGTATCTCTTTTTCTCTTCCAGCAATATCCAGTCTTCCCACAAAATATTTGTAATTTGTCCCTAATTCAGTACCAGGTTTCCTAAAAGTATTAGTAGCAACAATATTTCGGACAGCTCTAAGAGGCATTTCCTCGCTTCTTATCTTATCCCAGTGATCACCTATTCCGGACTCATACCATTGCGAAAGCACAGGAAGGACCAGCTTTGCAAAATATGTTTTCTGAATGAGCCAAGGGTGCCATTGGGAGAACTCTTCAATGTGAATTTCATGACTTAACCATTTGTCTTCAGTAAAGACATTGAATAATGTGGAGAAAGAATGCTTCTCTGTATCCAAAATAGTAAATGTCCGTGTAAAACTCACATTTCCAGTGCCATTGTCCCCTTTCGTACATTTCAGTGTTTTCAAAAACATGGCCAAATCCAATGATCCCAAGCTCATTGGACAAAAGCTTAACTTGTTATTGATACTTGTCAAATGCTCTAAACTGAACCTGTGGCTCCTAGACGTATCGTTTTTTGCTATGTAATTTATGATGGATTCTCGGAGATTTGATCTTGCTACAGGATTCTCCTTCATTGTTGCAAATACCGAAGCAGTGGTGAGTATTGGAAATTCAGACTCCGCCAAGGTGGGCAAATCAGTGGGTGTCCATGGCTCAGATGCAATGGACAAACGGGAAAATAGTTCTCCTTTGTACAAGTTGGTTATGTTCAAGCAGAGCCACATCCAGCAAATCAAGAATGGGACGATGTGATTTGAAATGCTTTTTGGATGAGGTTGGTCCACTATAGCACCATTCATGTGGAGTATTATGTCACTTAAGTTTTGGGCAAGTCTACGAGGTTTTTTACGTTTCGTAACGACAATGCCGTACGTCACCATGACAAGTATTGCGTACATACATCCGAACGCTATCCAAACGCATCCACCAATGGGTTCGAACAGCACTATCCAAGAATTGAACATGAGAGATTTGTGAATCACGGTCACCAAGTGGTACCTTACCGGACTAATCCCATGTGGCGAAAGGATATATCTCGGAGTGGCAAGTCGTAGAAAAAAAGTTTCAATGTTGCTTGACGGAAATATAAGACGTCTTGTTATCATCCCGTGCTTATCAAGAAGACGCCGCTTTTCTCCTGTACTAGTTATGTTGAACTTGGCAATGAGTGTTTTATGAACAAAGTGTTCCACGAAATATGGGCCTTTCCCATCCAGCCTACGACCATCAACGCTTATCTTGCACGGGTTTGGATTACATATGTGTGGAATATTTAAGCCACGATGGTCACGGTACAAATGGGTCCACAGAGCTTTGATTTGCATTGGAAACGGAGGGATGCCTCCAGTTACACTAAAATAAGTCAACAAGGGAAGTCCTTGAACTTTTCCAGAACAGATCATGCAAACCATTCCAACTTGTTGTTGGTTATCTTTGAGAGCATTTTTAATGAGAAATCGGAAGCTTGTAAACTTCCCATAAAACAGTTGATGAGTAAAGGGTAAGCTCCATTCCCAACCTTGTCGAAGGTCCGCTGAAGCTGAAGGAATGTTGTCCCAAAAGAGAATAAAATGTGGATCCTCGTGGTTGAAATCAGCCTCGATAAAAAAGTAATCCAATACCTTTCTGATATCCTCGAAACTTTCAATGAAATAAAGATGAGAAAAACAAGAAGTGTGGTGGGCTTCGCTGTGATATTGGTTCAAAGTGACCGACTGGTTAACATTTAGTATAGTGTTATTAATGTTATCGAGATACTTATAACTATGGTTACGGTCATTCACATAAGAGCGAACTACAAAAGTTGTCAATGCGTCTGATGAAGATTCGTAAAATCTGTTAATTCTTTGGAGGGACTGGGATGAGTATTGTTGATGAGCACCCACCACTACTTTTACAAGACAGCTTTGAATGTTTGAGGAAAGGAAAGTTGAAAGGTCTAATGAAAACTTATGTGTTACTGTACATGATATGGACGATAACGCAATAATCCAATGCATGAAGTACCATTTTAGAATTTTGATAAATTTGCAACGAAAATGCATGGTGGATTGATGGTAAATAGCATAACATAATTTCTGACAATAGTTAGCTCTTCTGTGAATTTTTCAATATTTTGCAGATATGTGTACTTATAGTTGACAGTCTTCAAGAGACAGTGGTAATAAAATAAAATATCATAGACGGTTCTTGTCAACATTTTTCATAACAAGTTACGGAACCAATAGCCGAATTTGCAATATTGGTTTCATGTAAAGGGGAATAAATAAACTATTCTGACATAAACACACTTCCGCTTAAACAGATTTAGAAAATATTCAACAAGCCATTGAATAATTCAGTATTGAAGGATCTATAAATAATAGTTTGATGTAAGAACGAGAAACTCAGAAAACAATTACTATTTATAAAATACAATTTGCATAAAGTATATGAATGAAGTTTGTCTGCAATAACAAACAGGTATTTAAAAAAACACGAAACTGGTACCACTATAATATATAATGTTTATAATACCAAACTTTTTACGTAAAAGATTGAGTATGCTTTTATATTGGCCGAGAACAAAAATAAAGTTCATTTAGCAAGAACTATTTATTTAAAATTGTATTAGTTCCTATTCGTACATACATGACATGCGTGACAAAAATTTATGAAGTAACATTAATTTTAAAACATATGAGGAACAAAGACTGTCGAAAAAAGTAGGCAGATACCAACATCCGCCAAGAAAATAGGAAACTAAACTTACACCTAAGCTACACTAACTTTACACTATAGCTAAAAAAGATGTCCCTGGTATTGATACAGGTAATGTGTGTTTATTCTTTCATGTTACTTTATGATATATTTTTTATTTCTAAAATGAACTCATTTTCCACGGATGCATTTTATTACAATGGTTATCTTAACAATGTTTAATCTTAGCCATTATTTTTCAACGAATACTCTAAAACTACCGAAGATGCAATTGCAAAAAAAATTGCTAGACAGTTAGATTTTGTGCTTGATTGTTTGGTGACTTAATGAACATAATCTATTTCGGCGTTTGAAAAACAACCAGTCCATAGGTTACCATAAGACTCACCATCTATTCCATCATTAATCACAACAACATGTTAAACAAATCATGATTAACAATTCTAATCAAGTAATTTGATAAAATACTGCTTAATACCTAACTAAATACTCACCGATCCCATAAAACTATATGTAACCGTAAAGAAAGTGCATGACAAGGCCACAGGTTCCGTTTCCATTTCTTGAACAAATCCCAAAAGCTGAACATTTTCCTCATTAGTAAGTTCAGGATAAGATCGCCTTTCAGTCACCCATTGCAAGCAACATGATCGAACCTAATAAACGAGAAAAGCTTATTTACAAATATCACGAAAGATTTGGTATGAAATGAAATATTTCAACTTTCACCAACCCGTTTTGCCATTTCACATGCCAACAATATAAATGACAGCAGCAAACCAAAGGTAATCAAGGGCGCAAATCTTCCAAGTTTGGCGTCACTGTCATCTCTCAGTATTCCTGGCAAATTAGCAAGTACTGCACACATACAAATAGAATCGCTAACAGGCATTCCACCTACCAGCGAACTAGCATCTTGAACGATGCTTCTCAGTTTTTGAAACTCTGCCATCACGTATTTGACCGAAACTTCTTTCGTCGAGTTCACGAGAAACTTCTCAAACTGGATTCCTACAAAATATACTTGCAAACAGACCATCATCATCAGAAGCCTAGAAGTCGCAGAAACTGCTATGCTGTGGGCAAATAAAATTTCGAAAAGTTTTTTTCGAAACTGCCTCAAAATAGTTGATATGGTTACGGTCTTCTCGGAATATTCCGGACCAAAAACCCAATCATATAATCTTTGCGTCGGAATATACATTGTTGTGTCCAGCCAAAATGCAAATATTATACATGCACTATATAAACATAGTGTTAATGCTGAAATCAGCATATTCGATTTCGCCCTATGGGTAACTGCATTTGATGGCGATAATGTTATTCTAGAAGAGTTTATGAAATTAAGAATTTTGTCTTCATGAGACCATATAACGCTTAGGGCGAAAATAGTTGTCACGGTTCCCGCAACGTTTCCAACTGTAGCTAAAAGTTGTGAAATATCTGACGAAAGGGAGAAAAATCGGGAACGATTCATTGAAAAATACAAAACTGTTGAGAAAAGCTGTGAGAAATGGATAAGACCACAGAGATATTTCTGAATGATGTTTCGTTTGAAAACATACAGATTCACATTTTCATCGACTTTAACGCGGAATGGTAACAAAAGGAGACAATACATTGTGTTAATAAATGGCGGCAGACAAGACATGTGAATGCTTGGAAGAAATTTTGTTCCACTAAAATTTAACTCTGTACACTTATAGTTTAATGGTAAGGTTTTATTCTTCTTCTGCTCATCCATAATATTTTGTCGTAGTACTTGAGAAGTATGAAAATCTAAGATTTTTGCGCTCAGAATGTGGCTATGCAAACTAGAAATGTTTCCGAGTTGAACAAAAATTGTTTTGGTGTTGGGAATTTGAAAAATTAAATGAGGAAAAGTGGTAAGATTAGGATGCTTAAGTCCGACTTATAAATATTCAATTTTACAGAGACTCTAAAAGCGCATAAAGTTTGTAAAATCGTAATTGTTACTTCACGATTGAGTTGATGTATGTATGTATGTATGCAATTTATTTCAGTGTTAAAAAATTCAGACATATTTGTCTGGTTTTACAACAATAACACTCTACAGTAGACGTACTAGTCTTACTGTCAAACGATCAAATCAAAAAACAGTGGACTGGTCAATTAAAAGTACAGAGTTGCAAGCATTATAATAATAAAATATAACAACACTGTATAAATAGAAATTTCCTCTCACTTAAGATAATTAATTTGCATGCATCACTAAAAATTTCGTATACAGTTTTACAATCAATTTTTGCATCCATCTTAGAATTTATTTTTTGATAATAACTATTCCATACCTTAATTCCATTCCATCTAACTGATTGTTGAAAAAATGATGTATGAACTGTTGGAACTTTCAGCCTACGAATACCTACATCATTTGGTTTACTGAACAAGAACCAACCCTCAAATATTTCACAATTTAGCTTTTCAAGTACAAATTTTAAAATAGCAAGAGAGCGAGATAGGTATTTTGTATGTTAATAAATATTTTGCTGTTGTGAAATGTGTGGGCTTTAAAGTTTAAACCCAGTTTTTAAAATAATTGTCACTTTATTTACTAAACCAGTTTGCAATTAAGCAAAGTGACTATGAAGTTCAGCAAATATGAACAAATAATTTAACAAATATTATTTGTTTGTAGAGCAAATATAGTATGAGAATACCACATATGTGAAGATTAGTTTTAATAGATTAATGATGAAATTTTTCTCCATAAAAAATTGAGTGTGGAAGTAGGGCATTTTGACCGTCTGCCACTTTAATCCTGTTAAATAAATTATCTAAATTTACACAATGCGTAGAAAATTAATGTGCAAATTTCCTAAAGAAAGTACATAGTTGATTATGACAATGCTAAAATGCACTAGAGGACCTGTTTATGATCTTGATTTGTTACCTATATGAATAATCCTTCATTTGTAAAACTTTATATTTGTATATAATATTTCATGTTTTATGTGCAACTTCCTAAGTGTACATGCTAATGCATCTACCAAGTCTACAGAACAATATAGAAGCCTGTAGAAGTCATCAAACTCGGTGATTAAACCTGTGGTCTTAAACCCCGTCAAAAGACTATTCGTTCAAATAAGCATTCATATATTCACATGAGTTTTTTTACTTTCAGTAAGAAGTTTAACCCCTCGCATCTAAAACTTCACATAAAAAGCGTGCTCTCTCTGATATTTCAAGGTAAAGATTTCCCAAAATTAGTGTGATGTGTTACCTTATTCACAATCCCTATTTTTTAAACCCTTATTTAAAAGCTACTTTAAATATGTTGCAAGTCAATTTTAATGTGACAGACAGTTAGACTATTGCTTGTATTTATATCTGTAACTTTGTGCACAAGGTTTATTTTGTCTTGGTACATATAAGATAAGAATCTATCTCGGCATTTGAAAAACGACAAGTCCGTACGTCACCATGAGACCCACCATCTATTCAATCATTAAAAAAATCACATCAAGTTTAAAAAGTGGCAAAATATAGTATAACCATTCAATCAAGTATATTTAGTATAATAATGATATTTTTTGTTTCTCATAACAATACTTACTGATCCCATGAAACTATATGTAACCGTAAAGAAGGTGCATGACAAAGCCACAGGTTCCGTTTCCATTTCTTGGACAAATCCCAAAAGCTGACCGTTTTCTTCGCCATTAAGTATAGGCAAACAACGCCTTTCACTCACCCATTTCAAGCAGCATGATCGAACCTAAGTACAAAAAGAAAAAAATAATTAAAATTTTCATTTCTGGTTCGTTATTTGTTGGCATACGTAGTATCAAATTTTGACTTTCACAAACCCGTTTTGCCATTTCACAAGCCATCAGCAGAAATAATAACAGTATGATAAAAGTAATCAGGGGCGCAAATCTTCCTACTTTGGCGTTACTGGTATCTCTTAGAATTCCTGGCAAATTGGCAGTCACCGCACACATGCAAATATAATCGCTAAGAAGCATTCTTCCTACTAGCGTACTTGCATCTTGAACTATGCCCCGTAATTTTTGAAACTCTGCCATCACATATTTGACCGAAATATCTTTCGTCGAATTCACAAGTAACTTTTCAAACTGGATTTCCAACATGTAGATTTGAAAGCAGGCCACCATTATCAAAACCCTAGAAATTACAGAAACTCCTATGCTGTGAGCAAATAAAAATTGAAAAACAGTTTCTCCACATTGTTGCAGAATATTTGGTGAAGA
>JAQIXW010004852.1:0-11075 GCA_034700685.1 Willowsia buskii | reverse complement strand
TAGTTTTCTGGTCAGAAAAATAACTTTTTGCTACATTCCGACATGTAAATGGAGATTTCGCGGTTACATAATCCTAGCCACGAACTTTTTCTGAAGGAAGCGTCTTTCATTTTTATATGCGGAATAGATTTGAATGTGGAATCAACTTGTTTGAAAAATTACAATCTAACAAAATGAGTTACAAATATTATAAATACAGTACCCATTTAACACTGATTGAACAAGGTTAAGTCTCCACCGCATTAGTCTTTTTGTTTGTAAAACCGCAAGAATAGACGTGACAAACGAGAGCCTTGTACTTTGTTCACGGCCGTCATCATATGAATAAGGTCACGACTTACGTAAAAATGCAAGTGGGTAGTAGACACATGTGTATAGATTTTTTGATCGTGCTTTCCGTCATTTTCACTTGTCACGAATATTAGCCTCGTGTATTGCATCCAAAAGTCAGATCATCACATTAGCTATACGATGTGTCGCTTTCTCTCATAAAGTTTTAGTGTGCATCTAGCTTTCACTCTGCTACTATCTAAAATCTTTAAGTAGTATAATCGCTTTCCCTTGCTTTCACCTGTTGCAAAATACCCCCTTTTCAGAGTTGTCAGTCAGAGTGTGGATGAAGATTATTTCTAAATGGAAGTATCTAAAGTAGAAGAAAATTTAGTTGCAATAAATAGTTCGGTGCTGTTCACAGATCATGTCTTTGAAGAATACCCTGTAAAATGGACAGTGATTCTGACGGTTGCATACTCTTTAATTTTTGTATCTGGCCTAATTGGCAATTCACTTGTTATCCTGGCTGTGATTAAGCGAACAAAGATACGGACAGTTCCCAACATATTTATATTGAATTTTTAGCGGTGGCAGATCTGCTAGTTATGGTTTTCTGTGTGCCTGCTGAAATTCTGTCGTTTGTTTACAAGCGTAAGTAGTACATATTTTAAATTGCATAATTTGTGCTTTCCAAATTTATTATGATTCCTCCTTAAATTTTTTTGTGTTTAAATTTTCAGCTTGGATTCTCGGTTCAATATTGTGCAAAAGCATGATATACACTCAAGGAATTGCTTTTTGCTCGTTGGCTTATTTCGTGGCGGGAATAGCACTAGACAGGTATGGTCAAATAATATAATTACTTTTAAATATTTTAATTTAGTACGTACTAAACGTTTGTTGTATTGCTCATTATTTACCGTAAACGTTTAGGTTCTTGGCAATTTGCTACTTCAGGTTACCCCCTGGGCTTTCAAAGCGTCAATCAGCCTTCATGATTGCATTTATATGGCTCACTGCTGCACTACTTTCTCTTCCAAAATACCAGCATACAATCGTGGAGGAGTTTGATGGAGAGCTACAGTGCATGGAAAAGTGGAAAGAAATTGCACACTTTCGAGTTTATTTTGTTACTGTTGAACTTTTCTGCTGCTACTTTATCCCAGTTACTTTCACTATTATTTCGAGTACATTTATTTGGCTTAAAGTTTTGGAGTCCCATCGTGAAATCTCCCGAAATGAAGATGTTCAAGGTCAGCTGAAAGACAAGCTTAAACATTATGAGCGGCGAGTGAGCAGAAAACTGACTACTCTTATTCTTACCTTTCTCTTGAGCTGGTTGCCATATAGTATCATTACAGCAATGTATATATTCCCTAACATTTCTGAAGAGTTTAATGAAGTTATGGAAATTTTGATGTGTGTAGCAAGATGGATAGCTTATTGGAACAACAGTTTAAATCCAATAATATATGCGTTTACAAGTAAGAAATTCTGGAAAGCGGTCAAATCTTTGTGGCCATGTCGGAATCTCTTCTGCAAAAATATTCCTGACCATGTATAATCGACTTATTAAGTACAAAATAAAGTGTTTTGTCTACTAATGTTATTAAAACTCACAATTTTATAATTTACTTATATAACGTTTTAAATCTAAATATATATGGAATCCATATTTTGTTACTAAAAAATTGACGTTATTGCTTTACATGATACCATTGACTTGTATAATATGTAAAACTTAATCTAACCACGCTTAGATTTATTGTGCTCATTTAAAAAGTACTTACAATTTGATTCCATATCCATATTCAATGATAACTGAACATTTTGATTATCCATGCAAAACGTTTTATAGAATGAAAATAAAATATAGAAATTGGTCATTTGAAATAAATATATTATGATGAGAGCTCAAATCGTCTTTCATTATAACTGCTAAATAAAGCATAAGCTTTTTTAACGATTCTTTTCTTCGGAAACAACCAAGTTCCAAAAATATTCCACGCAGATTAAGTCAGCGAGTGTACATTTACTTTTCTCCTGATGATTTGGCACGAACTAGCTGTTGAACACTCAATGTTTCATATATCTGCATATTATGTATGGTGTTTTATTAAATGTTACAACATAAATTCCTTCTGAAGTATTTTCAACAAAAAAGAATTCCTGGTTTCATCGCTTTTTCAAAGTATAATCCCTTTTTGTAGTCTTGAGCCACGTTCTGTCAAGTTTATATTTCACATACATTCTACAAAATATATTTGTGCTTGCGTCCTTAAAGCCTCAATTATAATCTGACGTTTTTAGTTTCTTCCTGATGTATACTAAGAATAGCTTTGCCTTTACTCAATTGAATTTTTATAAATGGTAACACCTTTTTAATAGACATAGTTTAAAGTTTAATAAATTGAGCAACACTGTCACTGGTGGCAAATCGATTTATTTCATGCGCATCACATCTCAACATCCCAACATCAAAAGGGTAAAAACTAGAATCTAAAATATTTAATTTGGGAATTTTCAGAAGGACTTATCACTCCCAGTCGCACAACTAAGGTCACCTTGCCCGTTTCCAGAAATTTCAAGGGCATTATGTGTTGTGCGTGTATTGTTCAGAGACCAGCATTTCCAATATGTATATGTCAAGCCAGAGTCCTTAACGAAAAATATATTTGCCTTAAATTTCACATAGTTTCCTTTGTTGTCAATATCACTATTCCTCTCGATGTCAAACTATATAATAAAGAGTTGATTATGTAACAGGTCGTTCAATGAAGGTCCTTAACGAACAAATGGTCATTCATGTGATACACACATCCACATTCTTACATAATAAAATATATAAACCGCAAAATATAAGTTATGTGAACGGTTGTATTAAGTTTCTACTAAACACACAAAGTGTCAATTGAGCCAAAAAGATGAATCTTTCATTCTTCAATGCTTCTTTAGTTATTGCACTTTCATTCTCTTGTCAGCATAGCATACGTCATTGAATGTAGAGTCCTCATCATTCAACATTTTGGTTCATGGCATTTGCTCAGCAAGATTCAGTTTGCTTCTGACTTTCTCTTTGCCAGTGGTACAGAGCAAATAATAGAACAGCATGGGTTTCCACATACTTTCACTATATTCACATTGCCCCAATGACATAAAGCTTCATTAATCGATCCAAAATATTGGTTTTTATTGAAAATCTTAAATGTGATACCGTTCTATGGCTATTCTGGAATGATTTGATAGTTCACAAAATAATAACTTGAAAGACTTTTGAGATGCAAGTTATTGAAATGTTACGCAAGGAAACGATTTGCACTCCGCAGAATAAACGAGACAGCTCTGCTTGACACTTTTTGTACGCTTTCAGCACACAAGATTTCTAGTCTCCTTCAACATTTCATAACCCTTAAGCTTTCAAAAGCATGCGACAAGTTAACCTACTGAACAGAATCTATTCCAGATCCGAACAAAAAATTAATGACGTTAAGATATGCGTAAAAATCATAGTTTGTAATAAAAAGTCTTTAATCAGTATCAGGTTAGAAAAAATTTGAAACCATTTGGGCTGATAATTTGTTCGTAAAAATTAAATTTATTAAAGTTTGGGAACGAGAATCGTTGGGTTTAGAAACAAAAAACGTGAGGTTTTTTCAAATCAGACCACAAGCATTTTCCCAAATACTAATACTAACAACCAGTATGTCCACACTAGAGAATGCGATTTTATAATGATATTTAATTTTTGACAAATAGAAGCATATAAACTGTTTCATACGTAAAAATTGTCCGAATGAAAGGTTTTCACAATCCTACTGATATTATGTATCGAGCAAATCCAAATGACTTGAATAGAATAATAAGGAAATCCATATCATTCATGAAATCGATTTCGATCAATTTATTTAAGTCAACCTATTTTTCTCTCAACCTTTTGCCGAGCAAGCATCAACATTCACAACTCACAAGAATCTCTATGGTCAGTGCAAACTTACCAAGCATATTGTTTTTGACCGACTAGCGATTTGTAAGGTGTACCATTTCACTTGGACAAACATTAAATGAACAGATCAGATTTCTACTTTGTTTACGAGTCTAATGCATTAATACAAAACGACAACATCAGTTGGCTCCAAAGATTGATCATGAACATATGCAGGCAAATGTAAAACCCAAAATAGACACCTACCCTGGTAGAACCTTACGGTTGTCCGGTTATGTAAGTCGAATTTTACGGTTTATAAATATATTTATTCAAATAACATTAACTTCTACAATCTACTTCTATGCTTCACTGGGTTTGAGTAGCTCTTACCTTTTTGTTGCATATGTTATACTGAGATTGCGTTGTGGCTATCAATTTCACATGTTTGTTTATTGCTTATACTTATTATAACTTACAAACTAAGTAAAATTGAGTATTTGACGCACCCACCGCAATGCTAATCATGTACTTTCGTAACTCTTCTGCTTTCACCCTACCAACATCAGTTTTCCTTTGCCTTTCAGTTTGAAGGCAAAGACCAGTTGAAACACAACGAAATGTTGATTTCACTCACTTTCACTTTTAGCACATTACAATAAAATGTGGAAAGGCAAAATCAATTTTTTTTCCTTCTAATAAATTAGCTAAAGAGTCGTAAAAAGCAGATTTTCAAAAATTTGTAATCACCATACCTGATCTTGATTAGTTTCCATAATATTTTACTCAAGTAAAAATGGAAAACAAGTCAACTGATTGGAACGTTACTGGTGAAAACGATTATTTAGAATCTCTTGAGTACTCTTTAGGCTTCAAAGTAGTAACAACAGTCATATATTCCATCATTCTGGTAGCTGGATTAATTTGCAATTCTATAGTTATATTGGTAGTAATAAAACGACCAAGGATACGGACAGTGACAAACACCTTCATAATGAATCTGGCAGTGGCTGATCTCCTAGTGATGATTTTCTGTGTTCCACTTGAGATCCTTTCGAATTTGTTTTCACGTAAGCTGAAAGCAAAACGTATTTGATTTTATTTAATTGACAATAATAATCACTTAAAACTATTTAGCGGTATGGATTTTCGGCTTGATTATGTGCAAAGTAATTGTGTACTTCGAAGGAGTTTCGGTATCATCATCGGCTTATTTTCTTGGAGCAATCGCTTTAGACAGGTAAGAAAATAAAGTTTCGCCATTTCTTCTACAGACTTTTCAAATATTGATTATATTGAATTTCTTCCTTTAAGGTTAATAGATGTCTATTATCCGTTGAAACGGCCTCCAGGACTTTCAAAGCGTCAATCCATTTTGATCTGTTTCACTATCTGGCTGACATCTTTGTTACTTTCACTTAGAAGATTACAAATGACAAAAGTGATAAAATATAATGAAGTCGAGATTTGCGTAGAAGTAGTGCGGGAAAATACGATTTATTTTAAAATCTACTATGCGGTTGTGGAACTTTTTTGTGGTTACATTCTACCATTACTGTTTATTAGCGTTTCTAGTCTTCTAATTTGGCATCGTGTGTCACATCGCGAAATCCCCCAAGAATTGGACCCTCAAGGAAACATAAGAGAAATGCATGATAACACTCGTCATCGTGTCGGCAGATCATTGGCCATGGTCATACTCTCGTTTTCTCTGAGCTGGTTACCATTTAATATTGTCATGACAATATTAACATTTTGTAATATTCCCGCCGATTTACTGGACACGTTAGACATTTCAATTACCGTAGCTCGATTGATTGGATTTTTCAACAGTAGTTTAAATCCTGTTTTATATGCATTTTTTGATAAGAAATTTAGAGAACTGGTTATATCCGTATTAAGGGAGTTTGTGACGTTTCCAGAGAGAAATCCTGCAATAGAACTGAACATTCTAAGACAAAATTAATTAAAACCTATTACCAAGAGTGTTTGAGTAAGAAGTCCTTGTTAAACGCTAGTGACCTTGTGCTTGTATAGTTTTCAATTTATCATAGCTGACATCAGTTACCTATTAAAATTACGTTAAGTTGTTAAATATTATTATTAAATGTCTTGAAACAACAATAAATCATATAATTTCCTAACTTAACAAATCATTATTGATCATTCTCATACTGCATTATGATTAAATGCATGTTACATATTTCTAATGAGACTATGACATTCAAGTTTATCATGGGACAAAAAAGCATTATGCCTCACTAAATGAAATGTGTAGCATGCAAAATGCCAAGGGATTGATATGTCGTATTTTATATTTAAAAGAAAGAGGGGATAATGAAACTTGAGCAGAACTTAGGATAAAATTTGGATAAATTTGAAACATGATCCTGCGCAATTTACGGGATTGTGGATTTTCGGCTTTTTATATTATTGATGCATATTAATAACTACAAAAATTTAAATTACATACATCACAAAAAACATTTGCAAGAAAACATCTTCCGCCTTCATTTCTAGCATTTACGCAAAAATATGAAAGTCTGCCTGTCACTGATAATATTGCATAAGTTCATAAAACCTGACACACAAAAAAGCCATGGATCATATGTATGCATGTATTCTCTCATCACTTGCGTTTTTCTTCCAAATAGCAAAACCGTTTAACTTTGGAATTTTCCAGAAGTGTCTACCTCTTGCGATACACTTCATATTTCTCACAATTCTCAAATTATATTCCCTGTTGTGTATTTAAGGAAACGATAATTGAATTTAAATTCCACTTTACACATCTTCACTTTGTCTACCTTTGTGCTGTCATATTTGTAGCATCGTTTGATGTCAAATCCACCTTTGTGTCTCTGACTACTTGCATAATTATCTCCATACAAAAGAAAAGATTCCTAAAAGACACAAAACATATAGTCTAAACGCAAGCAAAAACATCCAAAATGTGGCTAGAACCGACATGCAATATATTGGCATTGGTAATATGCAATACCAATTTTTCCACGCTAACGCATCCAAAATTGTGATGGGCAGGTGCGATTGAAGCCCTACACATGGTACGCTATATACATCAACGTAGTATTTTTGTTATAGTGAAAACAAGTTAATCAAATGAGATGCAGAACAGTTTTGGACTGCCACTCTCATATAAACAAAATAAAGACAACACATTTTTAGATGTTTTCTTCATCTGAGAAAAGTACCGATTATCATGTGCTAGGATAACACTGCATACATAAAATGGACTTCAATCTGTTATTTTCGTTTCAAATCAAATATCAGACGAGCTGACCTTGTCTGATAATAAATTCTAACGCACTGCAGCATTCATGAAGTTTATTTTTACCTTAAATGTTTACACATGAGGAGAGACTTCCACGTTTTGGATGTTACCACATAATAATGATGCCGTGGGTTTGAAAAGTTTCCTATAAAAATTATTTAATATTAAATGTGCTTTTAAAAACGTACCGGATATATACAAGTTAATATCGCCAAAAAGGATTTCTGAGAATATTGCATTGAGTAATCATTCGTTTAAGGATTCATGGAAATGCCAATCTGATGGAACAAAACAGCTTATTATTAAGTTTCACAATATTCAAAAAGCGATTGAATAATGCGAAGTGTACAGTATTGTATGTTTTCTTCACATGTGGACTATTGAAGTATATTCCATCTATAAATACCCAGTTACCTAGTTTTCCCCCTATGTCGATGTATGTAATCTCATGTGGTAATTTTCCCTTATTCGTTTTTCCAACCACACATATATCCCGCAATTTCAACTTGTTTGCGAAGCATGAATTTGTATATAATTTTTACTAGGGAGATAGTTTGTTATATAAAGTGATATATTGCGCAAGATAATTATTCGTTTGTCAACATATCTTTTTCGTGAATTTCTTTTGTAAATAGTCTGCATATTCCAACAAAAGATAAAAGGGGAAAACCGCGAACCGACAAAGTCAACAAAAACTTGCAAACGTAATTGAAATTGTGATATAAATATTCAAATTTCGGAAGTTTCTCAGCATGTGTTTAGTATGGGAAAATTCTTTTAAAAATATGCAAAGATCAGAACAAGAGAATATTTGGATAAATTTTGATAAATTTGAGTTTTAATTAATTTTAATGAAAATCTTCAATATCTATATTTTCTTGTCTAGTAGAGCATATATACCTACCTATTTTACTTTGACTTGGTAGCATACAGTTTGATGAAATAAGTTCTAGCCACGCCACATATCTCTTGTGCAAGTGCAAAGTAAAAGTTATGGTGTTTGCTGTTATTAAGAATCTTCAAAAAGCATTTTCAGTCACGCTCACTTCAAATGAAATTTGTACATGCTAAAGCGTTAAATAAGGCTATCTACATATTCACATGCCCGTCAATGACAAACCAAATTGTCAAGAACTTAAAGTTGTAGACAGTTCCATTCCTAGTCATGCATGCATGAACTTGAAAATGATGATATTACAGTCTATGAATAAATCGATGTAATATTGAAAGGCCAGCACAACATATACACCACGGTATCTCTGTTGAAGTGTTATGAAAATAACCATTTGCCTCATACTGACGTTTTCAGAGAAAGTTTGCAATTTTATGATACCACAAGTAATGTACTTTTCCGTTCACAATTTTTATACGGACTAAACTTTTTATATTGCTCTTAAATATTTTAATACTTATAGATTTGTTCAAAGAAAAAACCATGAGGTTTGCCATTTTTTATACTCTAATCCGTCTTTGTAGTTTCAAATCACAGTTCTTCTAGTTTGTAGAAAAAAACAATAGTTTCTTTCCCATGAGTCTTTTATGTATGCTTGTTAAGTTTATAATTTACAAAATAAACTATGACATAATATGCGACGATAATTGGGTTTTAGAGGCAGACACAAAGTAGAGAGTTTCATTGTAGACTGCTATGGTAAATTTAGCCTAAAATCACAACCATTCTATACTAGATATTACAAATGGCTGTTAAATAAACTTTACAGACGCCGCTAATGCACCAGCACGAAGTCGAATAAGTTAACAAGAAAGCCAAATAAAATACCTAGTCGCATAACTTTGTGCCACAATCAAAAGGAATGTTTTATTAAAGTGCATAAATAATTTCTTTTCAAATTAAGTACAGTAATGAAGCTACAATATTAAAACATTTTTATAAATTTTAATTGTTCATAATGCATGAAGTTTTAAAGTATTGCATAAAGTTATGATATTACGCTTTAACAACCTTGCGAATATACACATACCAATAAATTTTGCATTAACGAAATTTCAACGCATTTCATTGTTTGCAAACCAGAGTATACTGAAGATTGATATATTCATGAGGCTAACTATTATTAGTTTTGCTTTTGTCGCCTTCGTATCCTCATTCCATTGAGTCGAACGACAGTATTCTGCAGCTTAAGTACTTTGACATCCTAATATATTACAAAGAAAATGTTTTAAACGTTGCTCTTTTAAGATCTTTTAAACTCACATAATGTTCAGACTTACAGTATTGTTGTTTTGGAGGCTACTGGTCGGAGAACTAGTGACACCTCTTCTTATCCTATTAGGGTTGCCAGGGCGTGTCATTGTGTTTACATTTGGAATAGTCGGAAATCCTTTAAAATTGATTTGAACATTTTGTTTGAAAGGCTGAGCAGTTATCAAATACTGAAGCACAACCCAAAGTTGTAAAAATACAAGGAATAATGTTCTGCTCTTCATTTTAAATGCTGTCAGAAATAAGAAAATTTTGAGGAAACAAATATTAAAAACTTGAACCAGTAATGATTAATGGTCATCTAAACCAACTTCAAATTTATCTTATTCTTTTATGGAGAAGTTTAGACAAGAATTTTAATTAAATGGTTAACCAAGTTTTTTTTACCAATTAACTCATTTTCATTGAAAACATAAATACAAATAAAACTTAGGGAAACCATTAGTGTAGCCAAGTATTCATATTTGTGGGATATGTTATATGTCAAGGCGTATTGTTTGGGGCTTTAGCTAAAAGAAACAGCTTTCGTTTGTGACAACTTAAGTGCTTGTATTTATTTTTAAAATTTAAATACTTGTCGAATTATAAGATTTCATATTTTTTTAAAGGAAAAATAATTAACAAAATTAAACAAGGGTACACCACAATGTATTATTTTTAGCACTATTGAGGTTAAATGGGAGACTAAAAATAAATATGAGCAAATATGATATGTAAGTTTGGAAAATTATGTAAAAATTATTAAATTAGATATCTTATTGGAGCAATAGTATATTTACAGTTTATGATATTATGTCACACGGTGCCAAGTGCCTTTTACGGTTTGAATACTCACGTGTTATACCAATTACAGAGTGGAGAATCTTACCAAAAGTTGCAGAGCAAGTTTTAAATTTCGCGGTAACGAAAATTAAATTAGATGAGATACGAGATCAAATGCTTGTGATGCTTGAAAACTTGACCAGCACTATTGTGTTAGATTTCCATACCATGTAATTCATCCATTCTAGCATTTCTACTCGGTTTCCACCTAATTTATCCCACGGTTAATTCTCCTAAGTAACTGTAAACATGCTTCCCCTTCTTACAGAATTTACCACAAATATTCTTTCCATTTAAATGCCAGCATTAGTCAACATTATCGAGCATTCTTGTTGCTAAAAAGATGCACATAGTACAAAAACCACTTTGCGGTCTTACTAAAGGAAATGATGAACGCTTGTAAACCGAGTGTAGCATGTGTTGCACTTTGATGCACATAAATACAATCATTCTTTCAAAATTTAGGAAAATACCAGAAACAACGCTATTCTTGATGTCATTATCACAAACTCTTCCGACAACATAATTGACATTAATGTATG
>JAQIXW010004851.1:0-11078 GCA_034700685.1 Willowsia buskii | reverse complement strand
TTCATGCTGCATCAACATTTTTGATGCACGGTACATCATAATTGTTCATGCTGCATCAACATTTTTGATGCACGGTACATCATAATTGTTCATGCTGCATCAACATTTTTACTCAATAATTTTTCTGATATACACATATAATGCTAGCAAACTCATGGCAAACATGACAATAACTCGCCTTCTCAAGCTCAGACAAAACGACTATGATTTCGAGTTATCGTGACTATAAAACAATGATAGCCCGACAGGGCAAGTTTGACTTGGAAGTAAAAGTCCAAACTGAAAATAAACCGCAGTGGTAGGGCCGAACTGATGACTGGAGACAGGTTTTACTTTGAAGAGGTTTTATTTATTGAATCAAAAGCTGAAAGAACAACTTAATGCCAAAACGACTAATGACCGAATGATAAACTTCTAATGATTTTAAAATCTGGCTCTTTTTATACTGCTTTCCTTCCGGTGAAAAAGTGACTACTACTTGAACATTCATTCTAAAAATAGATTGAGACAAAGGAAAAACTAATATCTTTTCTGCATAAAATTGATTGGAAATATTAAACAAATTGACTACTAATTTTCACCGGAAGCTAATTAAGCTACATTATTTCATGAAAATACGAATTTGATTATTAACTTAATGGCTATAATTTATACTAATATTTATCTTCTTTGAATAAATATCAAACTCCTCTTCATTTCCATTTGCGCACCAACACAAGAGTTGACTAAAATACTGTTGTACGCTTATCTTTGACTTCATTAATGTTACTGATTCCTTCCTGTAAACCTAGCAGGCATGTCTGCCTAAATGCACTTTATTTAAGTCCTATCCAATTCCATTAAAAGCACTATTATCTCGTGTTATAATACAAGTAGAGCAAACTTTAAGTAAATTATATAAACTTCTTTAGGTGTGTTACCGAGCGTTGATGAAAAATTCTTTATCTCACTGTTAGACAATTTTTACACAACGCTGGCAGACATGGGTTCTGATCTTCAGTCAACTTAGAAGTGACTATCAGTATATTTGTTTTTCATTTCTAAGAAAAATACGTATGATTCTCATTTGAAATGCACAATCGAAAAATTTCTTTCACTTTTGTAAATTGTAACTGCAAGAGATTTTATAATGCATCATCGTCACAGTCATCATCGTCATCATCTGAATCCCATTCAAGAATAAACGTTTATCACATAACCTCATTTATTAAAATGAACTCACTCATAGTCAGAAGCCTCAAAATCATGGTCCCTGATCCCTGAAAATCAGCATTAGTTCATTGCTTAAAATATCTCTAATGTCAAATGTAATACAAAAATACAAATTCTTTGAACCTCTCCGTTGTCAAACAAAATGTTCCATTCCTTGTAGTTTTTTAAATATCTTTGAAACTTTCAGGTGTTCCAAAGAAACTGCTTCGGGAAGATTTAACTTTGCTATTTTATCGTTGCTTTGTGGGATGGGAAGATTTTCCTATGAACATCTATTGGGGCAGTTTGTTTTACGACAATATGAGTATCCAGCGTTGGCAACTTGATAAGTTACTCGTTTCCAAAAGGAACAAGTAATAAAACCTTATGTTTGCTGCTCGTCGATCGGAAACAAAACTGACTTTTTCTACTCCATCATCAAAGTTTTCAAGATTAAATACATGAATATGCAAGTCCATGGTACTCCCTCATAATAAATATAAGTTGCTGGTATACACTTTTTGTCTTAGACTTTTATTTAGAGATGTTGGACTTGTGTTTAGAGATGTTGGATTTGGGTTTAGACATGTTGGACTTACGATCAGAGATCATGGCTTAAAATAATTTTTTGGTCACAATTCCCTAATGTTCATATTTAGGGAATTGTGACTTTTGAGAATGTGTCGGACTACCGGCCTTTGTATTGGCCAGGTACCTGTGTACCAAATCAGGTGTCAATCCGTCCAGTAGTTTCTGAGAAATCGTGTTGACAGACAGACACACTGACAGACAGAATGATAAAACCAATAACTACCCGTATATACACCTACGGTAGTTAACAATAAAAACTATACATTTAAATACCACCTCACCATCCCAGCGGTTCAGCTCAGTACACCGACATCCCTGCCTCAAGTACCTGGCATAAGCCTCAGTAGACGATTCACTGGAAAGTTGGTCTCCCATGATGAGGTTACTGGGCAGAAACAAACTCGTCTAAAAACCCAGTAATTTAGTTGAACTGTTCATTTGCCCCATTTTAATCTTGATCCGTTTGGAATCTATTTATGAGTTTGCCGGTGGAAGTCTTGAACTTGATGGCGTTTGTGAATTCCTTTATGTTTTTAGCGTGATAGCTGTGATGAAAATGATAAATTATTAATTAACAGAGTTCCATCACTAGCAGGGTAAGTAACAGTAATGAAGCCACCCAGTTCTGAAGAGATGTCAAAATGCTTGGCAAACCAAATGTTCATTTGGCCTGGCAGGAGGTGGGCCGCTGGGGCTAGAGAATGTCACAATTTCAGGTAATTACACAATAATTAGTAATAACGTCACAAAAATGGTGTTAATTATATTACCAGCGATTGAAACAGTCTTAAGTCTTTTTTCGATTTTAATAATCAACAACAAGATAAATACTTATTTTATCATACGCCTACCATTGCAGTCCAACCTCTCAGACCTCACATTTTTGCAGATAACCTCACAAGTCACAAGTCTCAAACTAAAAAGATAACACGATCCTCTCCAATCTCCTCCTCGTCACTTCAATATCCTGGAGGAAATTGGCTCACAAGAGAAATACCGTCCATGATTCTAACTTTTTGAAAATTTCAAATCAAGCTCTGTGGAGCATCCTTATCCAAAAATACGATTTATTACTATGCAAGCTATATATGAAATTAAAAGGAAACTTAAGAATATTACACAGACATGCTTCCACAAACAATCATTTTGACAATGTGTTAAGCGTTAAGAGGATAAGATCTCTTACGAAAGTTGAAAGTAAATTATAACACTACAGTACATCTAGATGAATCATGATGAGAGTTCAATCAAGATAAAATAAAGCTTTATTTCGAAGGCACCACCAAGCCTCACCAGCCCACCTTCCCTTTGTGAATGGACTCACATTCTCAAACGCGAACTCACAACACAACCCGAGTCCCTCCATGGCGAGTCGTCCAAATTATTTGGAGACCTTCCAAAGTTTCCAAAATATAAATCATTGCGCTCTTACTGTGCACTTCCTCCTTTCTGCTGTCGTCGCTCCAGTCAAAGACATGGAACTCCATCAGAAGCTGGTAAAATGGTAGAACAGAATCTTGAAAGTCTGTAAAAATCCTTTCGAAACTTTCAGTCGTAACCTTCGACATCTACCTTCAGAATGTCAATCCACTCGTGCCCATTCTCTTTCATGATGGTCTTCAAGGTCCGTTTGCTTCCAGTGTCGTTGTCGCCGATTCCCAACTGCATCTGGCCCGGAGGACTTTTAACAGTTGTAATGGTTGGTTCATACGCGAACATATCTCACAATGGTAGGTTCAAATTCTCAAGCACTTCTGCATCAAACGACCTCATATCCAACCCCGAAAGAGTAAATGACACAAGGCAAGGCTTCACTGCTTCTTTTAAACTTTCCAAGATTGGCCAATCCACAAGTTCATTTCTCGTCGAGTCCTTTTCCAGCTCTTTTGAGAAGTTTTGCTGGACAGATGAACCGAGGTTTTATGCTCTTGAAAAATTCCTCTTCGTGATTTTGACATTCAGCTACAAATTCATCTTTGAACTCCGAGATATTTTTACAAAAAATAGAAATAGAACCACGAGCCATAAATGTACAAAAATTGCATGCCATAAATCTCTTGATACTCTCATTTTTCAGCATCCAGAAGGTTTCATTTTTAATAACTTTTTAACAATCAAAATATTTACTGACTAGTACAGCATAGAGCATATTTGGTTTCACAATACCTAATTATCTTGATAACCGTAATTCACAACACACTTGTATTTTTTCAACATAATAAAATTATTCACTATTTTAATTTTCTTTTCTAGCTCAGACAAAAAATTAGCTTTAGTTTCCAGTTATAAACAATCTAGTTAGACTCTGGGAGAACCGGTGAAGCCGCCATGATGTGACTGCTGATCGGAGTGCTGCAGTAACGATGAGAAGATGTAGCAAGACTTCCGGGAATGGATGAAATCTCCTCCTCCGGCTCCTGGTTTTGATTGTTAGCCTCCTCGAATTCTTCGCCTGTTGGATCCTTTTCAGCATTTTCTGACTCCAGCCCCTGCATGGACTTCTGCTCCTTAGACTCCAAGAACTTCACAAAAAAGTTTTCCAAGTGCTGCTTGTACTTCTGTAATCAGACAAATCATTTAAAAATTTAGGAAATTATCTTGCTTTTGCATGCACATTCAATGCTGAACATAAAAAACTTTTGGGGCATTCCGAGACTGACTCGAAATCAGTATATTTACCTCCAGTTCGTTGGTTATCCCCGCTTGAACTTCTTCCACCTTCGAATCCCTCATTGTGAATCCGATGCAAGCTTCCAAGAAGAGATTTCTTTCTTTCAGTACTGCTAGTTCCAACTCCAGCGCCATGTTCTTCTCCTCCAAATTCTTGATTTTTCCGTCTCGCTCTTCGTCAGCCATTCTCTTCTCTTCCAAGGTTTCCAAGATTTTTGCAACAACGTTGTATCCTTTAGCTGCCAGTTTTGCATCTTTCTCAGCAGCCATGATTCGGTCTTCTTCCTTCTGTAGTTCAGCAAGTTTTTCAGTGTGATCCATAGGGATCCCTGCCTAAAACGGAACAAAGCAATTATGCGTTAGCGACTTCATCTTTTTTTAACTTCATTGCTTGGAGAGAGCATGACATAGTTTTTTGAAATTACCTGAAACCCTTTACAAAAGCCCTTTTTTGACTTGGAATTCTCAGTAAAATGCTTAGAATATGTTTCCTTCCGATTTTCAAAAATAGTTGGGCAGAACTTGCATAGGTAGATCCGTTTTTTGGGAGCTTTGGAACCATCCTTGTCGACAGTTTGACCCCAAAATGGTCCATGCAGGTATTCCTTGCATTCATTCTCTGCTGGGGCAGAAGCCATTTTGAAAAGCGATAGGAGGTGAAGGGATGAGCAACAGTTCAATCAAAGTTGATGAATTGATGATGAATGACAAATTTTGAATATACTTCGGTTCCACGGAAGAGGAGCGACAGTTGACAGTTCAGCACAGAGAAAATATCGCCATAAATGAAAACGATAAAAAATTATAGGAAGGTCAATCGTTTTGGAAAAAAAGTAGTTTCCTTGCAGTTGTAACTATAGGGCTAAATAGCTGTTCGGAACCACAAGCATCCGGAGCGCTTGATACTGAACGCTTCATAATGCTCTCACGTCTCTGTTTGCCCCCTTTTCTTCCATCTTTTCGTTACCTCCATACTGACCATCCTCCTCTTTCAATGTCACTCCAGCAAACTCCTTCTGCTTACAGATATCATAGGCGTCGTATCCCACAGCATGAGTTTTTGAACTGATTACCTCCGAGCCTAACGACATGACCGTTACTTTGTCCTGCTGATGATCATGATGACAGTTGGATGAGGAGGAGGTGGGAATGCTAAAGTGGAGTTGACGACTGCTCGAAGGTTAAGTTCCATTCAAACTGTCACCAAAACTTTTGCATGCGGTTTGCGGTTTCGATTACCGTATGGAGCGATACTATAAGCTACAACAAAAAACTGAATGCTTTAACATTAGGAACAAATAATTACTAGCAAATCCTTGTAATTAGCTACGCTAAACTTTAATTTTGCTAAATATTTCAACAAAACAAAACAAAAAGAAAAACTGAATTCATAAAACTCCTTCCCTCTCCTCAGCCTCATTGACAGCTTGATTGAATCCAAGTGCGCGTGCACTTGCTTTGTTGATAAGTTCCCTGTTGACCTGATAACGCTCAAAACGAATGGTGAGCTTGTCGACACTGAGTTCATGTCGAATTCCATTGTACCAGAGTTTGATAAGCACGATAGCAGCCTCCAACTTCAGTACTAGGTTGTTGTTCCGGCATATCAAAGGAGTTTAAATCATGATAAGCATGCAAACTGCCCTAAAGATAACTGCAAGTAATGCATAAATGATAAGTTCAGCTTTTTCTAACCTGGGCAAAGTAGAGGGTGGTCTCATGCAGAACTGAAGGGAGGAAGTTGGCATTGGCTATCATCTCATACTGGGCTGTTTCCATCGTCTAGAATGCCAGCGAGCACGTTCCAAGCGTACTGCAAACGTACATTAATTAATATAGGCTTTAACTGAGTTAACTAACTTAACCTCTTGCTTTTTAGTTTTTAGCTTGTCATCAAATGCAACCTATCTTATCTTATTCCATGGTCAGTATTCTATTATGCTTGAACAGTCTAAACCTTAAGTGAAGTGGACGTCAAAAATAGAGAGACAGCGAGACAAGTACATAATATATAATTTACATATCATATTTTGCATAAACCAAACAATGAGAAGCGACCAACCCACTACTCGATAGCATTTTTCTTTGTTTCTTTACTGAAATCTGAAGATAAGCATTCCGGTGGAAAGTCGATTCACTGCGGATGGAAGGAAAAATTTTGACTGTATTTTTTCTGTGGATTGAATGCCTTGTAGTATGTGCTTTTGTGCTAATTAACGAACTATTATTGGTTTGTAAATTTCACTAGAAATGCAGTTATTACGCAATACAGACTTTATATAAGATGGTTCATAGCGGTAATAGTAATAATAGCAGTAGCGTAACAACATACTGGGCAAGGTGGGCACGGCCCACCCTTGGACGGCTGTGCCCACCTAAAAAATATCCTGCCCACGTGGGCAAGAAATAATTTGGTAGACAATACAAGTAGACTATATCAACTTCTAGTAATCATTGTATACATTGATACTCGGAAATAGTCTTAAATGTACTTAAGTATCATCAATTTTCTAATATTTTCCACATCTAACAACTTTTTTCTCCATTTCCGTTTTTTGCTGAAGATATATTACTGTATTTTTATGTACATTCTAGAAATAATATGGACATTTTAAGTTCCGTTTTCCACTGGAACCTTTTTCTAACAAAATTTCTAGTAACTTCTCCGGTTTTAGTAAAAACATTACCCAAAGCACATTAAACATCAAATATTGAATTTTCTGCAAACACCTTTAAATGCTTCGTCTTACAAATTAAGTCTTCTCATCTAAATTTTCGGCATGCCTTTAAATTAAAATGTCTAAAAAGTTTTAGAAACCCATTTAGTTTTTCTAAAATATATGATATATAATCATTTATTTTAAAATTCTTGTTTATAATTAAGTTCTGAGTCAAGTAAAAACCGGGAACAGGAATTTCGAGGTTTTAAGGAGCAGGGAAGGATGCTCTAATGAAAATTTGACTGTAAATACGCGAGTTATCTGGGTACAAGATAAGGCATTGATCCTGGAGCAGAAATGGCCTTTGGCCCTCGTTTTCCAGCTCATCAGGGACCTGATCTAAAATTTGAGAGCATGTTCCCGTCCCGAGAAATCAGCGTTTTTATGGCTGATCAATGGGATCGTCTCGCGAAAATTCCTTTCTAGTTCTAAGAGACTCAATTGAACTATACACAGATATGACTTCGCGATGAGATCCACGAGAATTGCTATCGGTGAGCAGAGATTGCAACCCCTGCTCCAATGACGCAAGAATTTCCTTGCCAGAAAAACCTGATGGTTAATTGGCAAATTTCTCAAAAAATGGGAGGGGGGTAATTTTGTGCCCACTTTGCTCAAAACACGTTGTTACGGCCATGAATAATAGTATTAACAAAGATAATAATTTTCATGACTGATATAATGCAGTTGATTCAATGCAGTATGGTATGGTATAGAATATGCAGCTGAGCTGATTGACATTTGCTTGTCATGTTATCAGAAAGTTCTTCATATTTGTGCTTTCTATTCTTCAGATGCATGGAATTAGTTTTGAAGCGGTAAAGTGCATCATTTACTGCGCAAGTAACATCAAATTGACAGATCTTTTGTTAACCAAGCGGTTCCAAGCAAGACATATCCTCCTAAAAATTAAAATTAAATGTTGCATGTTAAATGTTGTTACATGTCTACATGTAGTCTGGACTGCATAAATGTCAATGTTGCAATTTGCAATCATTAATTTCCGATGCATTGTAAGTATTATTGGTTTTGAATGAGTTATTTGCATAAATAATAAATATGCTGGTGGACATACCGTCGATTTGAATAACAATTTCAATGAATAACTGCAAATATTTATTTAACGTTTGTTTCGGGTTTCTTGTTTGATTAAAAATCTTTAAAAAATAAGCAAAGCATTAAAACACGATGAAACTCGCAGTGTTTTCAATTTTATGGAATATATTTTCGCTTATCATAACTGCTGAGTTTATCCCAAAAACCGTTTTACGTAACGGTAATAATATATGCATTACATGGTGGACCACAAACTTTATTTCACCTCGACCAGCAAACAGACACCCAGATAACTTCAACCTAGAGTTTGAACAATGTCTGACTGTTGAAATATTTAAAATGAAATGGCTGTTTAATTTCACAATTTACTGCACCCAAAAATACGAAGATAAGCCAGTTACTGAAAATACGAAGACTAATTTCCTACAGGAAAACAATGCCAAGCAACACTTCCTTATTCTTGACTTTTACATGATAAAACAAGAAACAGTTGATCGAGTCATTAAGGAGTTCTCGAGTAAACGTAATTATTTTAACAAACCTAATATTTATTGCCCAATCTATGTAGTTGCAAACGCTATAGCAAATGCGGGAAATGCAACTTTACTAACAAAGGGATTTGCTATGGCAAGAAACTTGTCTTTAGACAAATATCCTTCAATTGTGCCCTCAGTTCAGTTTTATGAAGCATACAGAGTTACAGTTCCATATCTTTGGGAAAATTATTACGGAGGCCTGGAACTCATCAGAGTGTCATCGATCGGTTTTAATTTCGCGTATTGTGATGTCCCACGTATGAGAATGGTGAAGCCTTGGAATATGAGGATACTTTCAGATGCATTTAAAGTTTATACCTGGATAGGGCTTCTGTTATCATTGATAACTTTAAGTGCAGTGGTTTATTTGGGGAGTTTAGTGGGCGCTGAAAAAGTGGGTGAAGCTTCAAAAGTTAAAATATTTGACGCTTTCTTTTCTTTGTTAGCAGTGGTTCTTGCAGTGGCACCATTTAATTTGAGATTAAATAAAATTAGAATAGAGTCTGCACTATTTACTTTGTGGATGTTTGGATGTATCGTGATTACCAACTACTACACAGGAACTGTTACAAGTTTAATGATAAGCCCAGCTGACGAAGATGTAATTGGGACAGTGTCAGAAGCGGTGGAAAGTAAATTTTCTTTGATTTTTGATGACATTGCTCATTTGGGAGTGACTAATGCAACAATACAGAATTACGCACGTATGAAAACCCATAAGAGTGAAGGGTAAGCTTTTGTACGAAATTTTGTGCTATGTAAATTTTATTGTAATTTGCATTTTTATTTTAGCGACAAGGATATCACGGCAATAAAATATCTGTTGGACAACATTAAGGACATTACATCGGTGGTGATCAGTAATTCATCCGAATTTATCGAATTGCTTTATTCTCCTAATAAAGTAATATTCCTATATCTGTGGCCATTTGTCCTGGCAAAATTTAACCAAGCAAATGAAATTTTACTAAATCAAAAGACAAACGAAGATCAAAATTTACATTGTTACATTGGAAAACATTTGGTACCTTCGAATACGCTATTTTATGCATTTACTCCCCCAGAAAGTAGAAGGTTTAAGAGATATGGGGATCGTTTGGTGGAATCTGGGATTTTTTTGTTTTGGATGTCAGAGTTTGTTCAACTGGCATATTCAAATAGGGTGCAAGATCGAGTAAAGTTTAAGAGCCCGACTAATACTGAGTATTATTTTTCAAATACAGTTGGTTCACTGCGGATGGAAGGGAAGATTATGACTGTATTTTTTCTGTGGTTTATATGCATTCTCGTATGTTCTATAACGCTGGGTTTGGAATTAAAGTTTAAAAACTTCGGTAGAATTGTAAATCCTATTTTAAAGCAAAATTAAAAAAATTATTTAAGCATTTTAAATTGACTTACAGCGCTTGATGGAAGTAGAGATTTTGTACTTCATAGCGATTATCATATTTTAGATTTATATTGTTTAATTGTTTCTTTTCGTAAGTCAGTTTCGATCAAATTTTAAGAATTTGATCACGTGCGTGTGCACAACGCACAATTAGAATTGGCACATTTATTCTGATAGTCAATGTAATAAAATCTGCATTCGTCAGGAAAACGAATTTAAATTCATAAAGCCTATTAATTGTTGTATTAAGCAATTACCAATTAATGTTTTGGGTTGTACTTGTGTCCCATATAGGCATCGTATGCATCTATTTTAATTCAAAGCCATGCTATTATAAAGACTAGTTGCCAATAACATGAAAATATTTTCTTAATACGCATGAAAACTCTTTAAATGTAGACATCTAAAACATTAAGTATGTCCCTAATTTGACAGGAAGAACAACTTACGAGGAAAGAAAAAAACATGTAGTTATAAGAAACTTTCATTGCAATGAACATTTGTAGTACAAAAGCTTGCAAATTAAATTCTGAAAATTTAAACTTTTGATACATAATTTTGATAGCTGTATTTCCTTACTTTGGTTTTGAATTGCACAATGGTGGTAAGAAATTATTAATTTTGAACTTCCAATAAATAACATGTTTTGGAGAAATGAAAAGAGACAGAATGAATCTGACAGCTTCCAAATTAGAATGCTTGACAAATGTGGAATAAATTTATTTGTATTATGAAAGCTCCTTCAAGTGAAACTTCCTCGTCAGTTTATTTGGACAATGAAATTAGGCTTTGTAGTAATAGGAAATAAATCAAAGATTCAAAACTTCCAGGGCCAGTCGTTTTTTAGTGGAAGAATCCACTTTCTTCCACTGGACGAAAGTGACCCGTCCAGTGGACGGCTATACTTATAGATTCAAAACTTCC
>JAQIXW010004850.1:0-11078 GCA_034700685.1 Willowsia buskii | reverse complement strand
TTGAAAATGAGGTCATTGACCTTATGTCCGAAATGTCAATGTCAATGTCATAATGACAAATTGACATGTCATGTCATGCAAAAAGGGCAAAAGTGACAAGTAGCCAACCCTACTATCAACATCAGCGATGAGCCTTTTTCGATATTATTCAGACATTTCGCAAGCGGTTATGCTTTTCAAGGGCATTTATCAAGGTTAACTTGCAGATAATTTTTTGACCTAGCTTTAAGCTTGAAATTGCGCGAGGTGCTAAATTAAATTAATTGATTTGTGATTTGCACATGAGAAATAGAGATTAACTTTCCACCTTTATAAGATCGACATGCGTAGAATGAGCTTACAAAACTAGTCTTTAAATGTTTCGTTGCTATCCACGCGTTGAGGTAAACCTTCGGAAGAACATCCGGTTTCCAGTATGTATGAGTGAAGTAAAACTTCAGAGCAGGCTAGTTGGTTTAATTTTGACATCAAAGTCAAGGAAAAATAACAAGGAGAACAGTTTCCCAATTTATGACTCCCATCTACCTAAAGTTAGCCTTAGTACAAGGTTAACAATGAAAATACTAGACGAGAAAAGTAATTTACAGTTTTGTAATAAAGAGACCAAAACAGACACTCCCTTGCAACTTGCAACTATGAAAAGTTAATTTTATACCTTCTAGATTGCTTAGATCTGTATGCAACTCTTGTTTGAGCCTTATTCAACCCGTATCCATATCCATGCTCTCACATCAAGTGAAAATTTGTCCAAAATACTTCCAGTTGTTACTTTCATTTGGACTTAATCAGAGTACAGTTTTTAAATTAAAATAGACTTATGCATTACATAAGAATGAAATTCAACTTGTATACCTATTCACTATTACAACACTATGACCATGCATGTTTTTTGTTTTTTGTTGAGATTATAAAACATGCATTAGGCGTGTTTCCCAAGTTCTTGATTAGTAAAACAGATAACAAATAAATGAGCGGTACCCCTGAATACTTGGACATTTGTTTGGAACGAGAAATTTAACATAAAGATGTAGATGTAACATGACGTATTCTTGTATAAGATATAATAATTAGACTTCACCAAAGCCAAAGAAATAAAACTGTAAACTGAAGTTAATAGATTTTCCTTTTTGGGTACTCTAGAATTTGTTAACTTAATTTTTAACTTTTTAGTTTTACCAGAAATAGTAGTTCAACAGCTGCAAACAGTTCCAGTTGAACCTTCCCACATGCTTCATTAAATGAAAAGATAAAATCTTTCACTTCAACCGCACCAACACCATAACGGTACTCCGCCATACCAAATACGTGGAAAATATAAGATATATTGCATCTAACTACAGCGTCTAATGAATATATGACTTCATATTGTCTTATTTTATATAGGTACCTAACGATTATAGCTTACACACTTCATACATACATATCATTAAAAGGTTCTTCAGAGGACGTGACATAAATCTGTAGTTGGTTAGCGTTGAGTGCCAAGTCAATACTTTAAAAACCACTAGCGACCTCTCAGATAAAAACGACTTGTTGTGGTTGAGGCATACTAATGGTCGTATTATTTTGATGGGCAATTCATGTTAAGTCAAACCAAGACGAACATTTGTTCTCAGAAGTTTTGAAAAATTGAAACATACTTTCACTTTATATTCAATCAATATGAAGCTGAACTTCAGAACAATTTGAGGAAGTGAAGACAAAAGAAAAGTTTAGAACGGGAAAATAATTTAGTTCCAGAAGAGAGCATGTGTAACAAATAATTAATGCGCATTGTTATACTTTAAGAATAGTACCTGGAACCTACAACAACTTTCAAGGATATATTTTTTGCATGTCGGTTTTTCTGTATTACAAATCACGTTAAACATGAATGTGGAAGCTTTTATTTTGTTGCGCCATTCTTGTTTGTACAATATAAGCAACCACAAATCAGCAGCAGCACGATGCAAAAATGTAGACACACATTTCACATCTATCCGAGAATTCCCAAGCGCACTAAGAGGAATATATTGAAATATTTGAAAGAATTTTATGAAGACTTCTTAGCTTTGAAAGCAACCCTAAGTTTTACGAAATTCATGTTTTATGAAGACGCGGACGGTAGAATGCTTGTGTCTAAGATTTCTTTTAAGTTGGACCAAAGAATGCGAAGGGAAGTGTTTTCTTATGCACAGATTTATTTTTTGGATTGCAAAATGTAAATGCGAAAGTCCGTCAAGTATGTATGAAGTCGAGAGGTAAACCAAAAAGGCTCCCCAACTTTTCCTGCCTAGTCCTGCTAGCACAATGAAATGTAGGGGAAACTCGAAGACAAATAATTATTGACGATTTCATACCGGGTTTAAATCATAGACACAAAACAGTCTAAGGTTGTTATTTGCAAATATAAAATGTTGAAATTTGGCGAGCTCGGGGTAATATGCGACTGTGACAACTTGGAATAATGAACAATCATGATTATGAATATTGGTAGATATTTTCATGAAATAACGTGTTTTTCGAAGTTTGCATCAACGTTGAAACAAGTAAAACATTGCACGACATAGGAACGTTTTTCATGGTGGAAATGGCATTCACGATTGAATCACCTGATTTATATAAATCACCAATCATTCCAACTAACTCATATTCAGTAATTCAGTTGATTGATTCTCAATATAAGTTATAGTAAGTTAGATTCAATTAAAACAATGTAAAATTGGATTTTTAAAAAGAAAAAACGTAGCATGGCATAATAGACAAAAAGGAAATTACCTTTCAGAAGTGGCTTAAAGGCATACGTCGTATGTCAACGAACATTGACATCCGAGAGTATGTATGCATTATATCATCCAAGTCTCAAAACAGACATAGCAATTCTGGTTTACTTTTTCCATTCGATGCAAAATATTATGGTCAATATGGATGTAATCACGTATATCATTGAAACTAAAATGTTATGTAGTAAATAGTAGCAATCGGGTAGTTTTTCTGATAGACATTTAAATCTTATACTGTTTAAAATATTATAGGCTTGTAGAGTAAAATGTATAATATATGTATTACGTATATATAAGGGTATCGTATTTGGTTGCCTTTATAAAATGCGATGCGCATTCTGTGATTTGATAGATGAATCAAAAATGTCCTAAACATTATACCTATAGATAGGGAATAGACAGAATGTAATCTCAGGGTGTTCTCTTGGGTGAGAATGTACACAAATCTCGATATTATGCTGTAGTGAGACACAAATTCTACGTCTGAGTGCCTGAAAGGGAACCGACTTTATTTTCCAAAGAGCGGGCAGGTAACAAGTACATATTCATATAATACGCGTATCACCAACACATGACAAATATTTTGGTTTTGTTATTGAACCATTTTATCTTCAAGTCAGGTGAAGGTAAAAGTGCATAGTGAAAGTACGATGAAATACATACTGAATCTCTCCTATTGCAGGGAAGTGTCAAAGCTATAATAAATCTTTTTCATGTCGTTTCACATCATAAATAGTCGTTTCCAATAAGAAAGATTGGCATTTGCTCTTGATGATTCAACAACAATGATTTAAATATATACAGGTTTTTGTGTAAGACAATCCAATCCTGTATTGTTGGCTTAAAAACAAAACGTCTTTGAAAGCATCTCAAGTGTATCTAATGATTATTGGGCTAAAAGTAGAATCAATGGGGTGCATTTGAAACTAAACTATAGACTAGGGAAACTTGGAGGATCGTGTACCGTTGCAACCTAAAACATTAACGCTCGGATGGAACGGAGTATTAAATCAAAGCCATAGCACTCATAGGAATCATAGGATTTCAAACATTCTCCTTCAGGAATATTTTAACCCTTCTATCCATGAAACCAACTTTCTCCAAGTCTTGCTTAATTTAATGGAAGCAATTGCGAATGTGTGCATGTTTGCGGAAACCTTAGTTGAAGGATTGTATACACACGGTGAGGCGGTGAAAAATGTATTTGAAAATATTAAAGCGGGTTTGAAAACGCTCCTGCTGTAAAAGCACATTTATGTACTTTACGCACTGAATATTTCAGATCTTTTAGCTTTCCCTTAGTAAATATTAATACACAGATAGTGAACCGTGCATTTTGTATCCCTGTGGCCTACACAATGCACGACCATAGTCAATGTTATAAAGAATATCAATGTAGTAAATCTGTTGTAAAAAAATCATTTGATGGCATGCTGCATTTCATATTAATAAGCAAAAATGACCACCGGCAAGTCTATCCGCTGAAACTTTCTGAAGTAAAAGGATACGGGATGTAAAATGCAAAATGGATCTGATGAAGTAACGAAAGAGAAAGATGACTCAATGAGCGTAGGTAGCAGTAGGCGGTAGGTAAAAGGAAATATGTAAACTATTATTTTGATAGTATAATATCATGTTTCAAGTCTTGCCATTAATATTCCAAATGTTAAGTATTCGAAACGGTTTCTAAAAGCAATGATAGAACTAGTACAAGGACTATTTTCCCGGCAGACTGAGGAGAGAGCTTATACTTAGGCAGACGGCATTAAGCTTTCATTTTATTGTCATAAATATTTTTGTACTAGGTTTGTCTTTTATGTACTGTGTTGACGCTAAGACTTTTTAAGTATATAGCGAAGGACTTGATGAAACAAAGTATTTATTCTCAAAAAGTCAAAATTGTAAAAGTACTACAAAACAAGCTTTGTTAAGACGGTTTCAATGTTAAAATTATATGTAAAAGGTCAAACAGGAAAACAATGAAAAACTAATTTCCTATGGATGCGTACTTTTTAAATACTTTTACAAAAAAACAGTAGTTTGTCTCTCACACTGTAGTATACCAAATAGACGCCTCCCAATATGAGCCTCTACTCCCGGCGTATGTATTTTAGAGATTTTACATATACCATATCGCTAGGTTTGCTTGGGTCGATACACACTAGCAAGTATTCTTTTCGTGACTATATACTCTGGACAGACATATGTTAGGCGAAAGAGTACATAAGATAAAATTTGCTGAGTGTCTGTCAGGTCAGATGTGTCTTTTGATGTATTCGATTATTGGTCTGGATGGACTAACCAGTAGTCAGAATAAATGCTGACTTCAAAACCCAATACAGAGAAAAGAGAAAGCCAAATCCGTGAATAACACATGGTGTGTATGGCACGTGTACCATGAAATGAGGTGGTTCGTATTAAGGTTGTCGGATTCTTGTTCTTTGCAGAACGTGCTTTACAAGCTTTTCCGCTCGAGCCTGGTTACAAAAATGTAAAGACTGCCATATATACAGTGTTTAAGCACTAGACAAACAAGTTAAAACTATCTATAGCTAAATATAATGTGTATACTTTCTTTTAGATCTGCCAAGGCAAAAATATGGGACATGTCATGTGTCCAACAAAGAGAGTGCTTTCTTACTCCAACTTTTGTGTCATTTTTAATGTATTCCGCAGAAGTAGCCAAGACATATTCTTAGTCATTGTTTTCCCCTTACGTGTCAGAAAAAAACAAAATTACGTACATAGATAGGCATTCGTAAGCTCTCAAACCGCATAAAAATTTAAATATTGACAATTTAAGACGAAAGGTTGGGTGCATTCCAGTACCCAACCCTCTTTTGATGGAACAACTTTTTCCATATTTGGATACAACAGCAAACAATGGTGAAAGTTACGCCATACACATTTGTTATTTCATTGTCAATACTTTGTATTCAATAAAAAACCAATTTTATTTTTATTAGCTATTTGTAAGTTTTCTGTCTGGATTTTAAGCATATTCATTCATATTATTAGGTTATGCTTGTTATGCTCTTTTGATGAATTTAAACCTTTTGTTAAAAAGTGTATCAAACAAAATTTTCAATGAAAAGAAATACATACCTATACATACATACCTAAATGCGTACAAAATAAAGTACACCAGACCAAGGGAATAGAATTTATATGTTGGTTTATTTATACAAATTACTTTTGTCGTATGTTAAAATTTTGCAGCGCTGTCTTTATTATTTTCAGATCCTGGTGTTCAGTGTGCAGCGTCATCCTTTGTATCCTTCCTTCCTACTTTGCTCCAACTCTGACTACTTTCTCTCCCTGAGCAAAGAGATCATGTACAACTTACTTTCTCTCATTGTCATGTATTTTGCTCCCTTGCTCGTCATCATAGTCACGTACGCCATGGTCCTGTATACGATTGCCAGGAAGAGTCGTGAACACCATCAAGATTGTCGTAAGTCTCAATCATTTTACTCATTTTTTCTTTCCTCCTAGCGTAGTTAGACTTTCACTCACCCCCTTTGTTATTTTGTCCTCCTATAAACGTCATGTGTGAATGAACATTTTGAATGGAGTCATTTCTTCATTCATTAGCAATTCTGGGAATTTTTTGCTGTAAACCGTTCACCCATAGAATACTGAATTTTTTGGAAGGCCTCCCGCAGTATAGATCGTAATTCTAATGAGTTGACGCATAAACTACGTAGATTGTATGACTATGAATTTGCCAAATGAACAGCATCTTCAAGTATTTCAATTATTCGAGTATTTGTAATAAAATACAAAGCTCCAAATCGACCACAGAGTTAATACTTCATTACGACTGCAAGCAAACCCCACTCCTGCGATTTCACGTAATAATATATTACGCAAGTATTGCCCTTGTCCTGTGTGGGTTCCTTAAAAATGTTTAGTGCAAATGACAGTATAACAAGTTACATGAACGAAATGTCAATTGTTAAGAGGTAGCCTTTTATTGGCAAGCTCAATCAGAAATAATCCTTTACTTTTTTATAAAGCAAAACCCAAGTTTTTTGTTAATACTAAGAACTAAATGACGAATCAAAATGTGGTGTTGTCGGTGTAGGTAACTCTACTTTTCTGGAGGGGAACTTTATGAAGAATGACTGAAAGCTTGTCTTGTTAGATCCAACAAAGTGACTTCTATTTTTCTTTAATTCAAAGCCTACTATGTATATACTGGCTCTTACAACAAAGTAATATAACTAATAGAGTAGTTTATGTGCTTTAAATTCATATGACGCAAAAACCTAAACAATTTTTGAAACAGTGAGGAAAGCACGGAATGTTTTCACAACTTTCTGTGTCTACCGAATGTCAAAGACAAGCTTTCAGTTACCCCGTCACCGCAATCTTTAGTTAGTTCTTGGCTTTATAATGAATGCCCAAGAGCAAAGCCCGAACAACATAAGAAAGGTTCCTATCCCATATATACAAATGCACACTTACGAGAATAAGAATTTACTAAGTAGCTTAAAGGATACAATTCATTAACTAGATGAATAATGGTGATGAAAAAACTTGTTGTGTCATATGGGGAATGAAGATTTTCCCAGAAGAAAGATAATGCAAAGTTTCTTTAACACAAAACCAGATATTCGCCTTTCTCTTTCACAAAGGGAGGAAAGTAAATCTTATAGCACAGAGAAAATGCACAGGTAATGTAATGTTTTGGTAGGTTTACACATAAAATCTCGTATCAAATATTTTTACATTCTAAGAAACCCCAAAATAAATATTCTAGTCTGCATCATCAGTTTATTTAAGCTAAGACGAAAGTAAAAGTAACGGTTTTGTGTGATGATTAGAAGATTCATTGAGTGTAGATTTATATTCTTTATTGCATTTTAATGTTTCGACTTTTACTTTACAACAAAGCTTGCATGAAGGCAACAACTTTTTAATGCTTAAATATGTTTAGACTAATAAGCACATTTGTAGTTTACATGTTTTGCAAACGTATAATGTTTCATAAAGGAGAAAATTTCTCCTAAAATGTTGAATGCGTATATCTGCAGGTAAGGTAGGTATGTAATTTTTACAACGAGTTTATTCAAGTTGTTCCCAAGGGCAAATGCATTCACGTGGTAATGGTAATGCATTACTCACATCGAGACATAAAAATGTTACAACTTTAGACAGACTAAGAACTACTGACTGCAACTACAAAACACGACATGTTTCTTTACAATCGTATTTACAAATTTACAACACACCATGGACCATACCCATAGAACACTTTATGTACTTGTCTTATTCACATTTAATTCTGTGACTATTTCACGTTTTAAAATAGTCTTTTGTTATAATCTTTTGGGATTGTTGGTAGTATTGCTCAGGAAATGCGTATTGAAGATGATTTTATTCTATTATCATATACCCCCAAGGATTACAGTGCATACATATTTGGATGGATACCGGCACTACTTTCAATAATTTCATTTAGCCCTCTTTATTATACTTTTAACCTATAAATATATTATACAACGCAGTAGCAGGGTAATCACAGAGACTGTAAGGTTCATTGTGAATGCACTAGTAATTAACTATCTATTCTACTTGTGAAGTCCCGTTGAATTAAGTTTTTATTTACCTAGAAAATAGGTACGATAACCTGAAAGTATGTACACTATTGATGAGTGTCACATTAATTAATACTTTTCTGTTTATTTGCTCAATAAAAAGATAAGACAAATGGAGTCCAAATGCAATGCAGGCATGCATAGGTATACAGTAACATATTACGAAGAATATACTGGCTTCATACTTACTTCACATATCATGTCCAGTTATTTATAACAGAATAAACAAATAACGACAATCCTGTCGTTGATGTCATTGATTAAAACATACAATAATAGGTAATTGAAGATTGAAAGGACATTCATAGCAGTATACTAAAAATGAATACCTATTTAAAGGAAGTGGTTTCCTGTTTTTCCTTGCCGATGTTCTTCTAAAGTGTCATCATTAGTAAGCGTATTCAATATCAGGGTAGCTGCATGTAGTTTCCTGCTCATTACTAAAAACTATTATCACCTATGTTTTCACGAGGAAGAACACGATAATTGCGTAATATATTGACATCAATATGTACGTGTAGGATTAAACATAATTTATATGTGTGTAGGTACGCCTTTTATACTGAGAGACTGAATGATGTCAAAAAACCAGAGACGTACCACCAACATAACATTTCAAGCAAGAGAAAATCCAAGTAAACATACAAAATGAAATCGATAAGGGTCAGTTTGCCTGTGTTGCAAAATATATAATTGAATTAGTCCCATGAACATGACCAGAGGTCTCATCATTTGTCCAAATTTAAAAGCGCATTGAGTAATTGGGTGTAATTTGTATACACATAATGATTACGAATATCCCCAGCCCCGGGCAAAACTAGATAGTATGATAATAGCACCTTGCATGCTTATTTCTTGCCATTTCTATATCATTATTGTGATTTTGTGAGTGACATCTTCTAAGCAAGCTGGCAAATTTTAAGACATTAAAACAATCTGATCCATTAAAACATTATTATTTGGTAATTTTTATGATACAGCGTTGGAGGCTCGAGGTAATAATAATTATTGGTCTAATGATTTAATAGTACAATATTAGAACTAGCCGAGATTGATGTGGGTGTGACAAAAACAATACACGTAGGACAGTTAATATCATTTCCTTCTAGTTTTCGATTATTTCAGAGTTATGTATACTATTTTCGCACTTTACTTTTTGGACACCGTAGACTTAACTTTAACTTTACTTGTCCACATGATTTGTATATGAACGCAGGAGAAATCAGAGGTAATTGTGCTTGCGAATCTTCGCGCCTTGAACCGTACTTATTGCATAATACATATTATAATTGCTACGGCTGATGTTAAGGTTCCAACCTCCAAGTGTAGTATGAAACGGAAAAAGGAAAATTATTGAGCAACTCAATTCCTGTCATACAAATACATATAAGTTGGTAAATTCATGATTCTAGTAGGATTAACGTACATTGTTCATGCATGAAAAGGAATAGGGATGCTAATGCTATATGAATAATTATTTAGTTGAAAGTGTTTTGTTTAAAGTTTTTTTGGAATTTGTGTTGCTCATTTTTCAAAGTACTTTTTGTGAAAAGGAATCCACTTATGTTCGTGAAATTCATTAGTTCCTGACTCTTGACCACATTTCTTACTCTATGGCAGTTTAAAACACAAACTTTCCCTGCAACCGAAGAATTACAAGAGGGCAGATGAACTATACATATAATATAATGCTTGTCTAGAGGGGGTATGTTTTATAGTCGATGTGTTTTATATAGTGTGATGTGTTTTATAGTTGATTAAAAAGCTTTCAGTTTCAATGGATGAAAATAGTGGCGCAAGGGTGTACAAAATGTCATTGAATTCCTCAAGGAAAAAGAAGACGTTTTACCATCACTTGAATACCTATACCTTCAACCGTCTTTCCTAATATTTTCCCCTTTCCTGATTTCAACTATTAACTGAAAGAATATTGAATGCGTCAATTCCTCCAAACGTAAAAGATCTTATGAACGTTTTTACATGTGTAAATTACAATAGGGCCAAGAAGTGGAAGCAACCAGTTGAGAAGAAGCGACAATGCATCTAACATCACAAGAGCCAGGAGGAAGACGTTGTGGCTCTCAATGGTGATTGTTACTGTCTTTGTCATTTGCTGGACGCCATACGTCACTATGACCTTGTGGTAAGAAAATGCAGTGTTTTTTTTTCATTTTTCGTTTGGTCCTATTACTTTTTCGTGTTTCAAAAGACAACTTGCACAACTTGTATACGTGTTATTTGTCAGTAATTTGGGAACATTGTGGTTGAATACCACAAAGCGGATTTAGGGAAACTTATTTTGAGCTCACATTTCCCCATGGTCGATTGTCGTTTCAAATCCAACTACCACCACCTACTGAGCGAGCACAAATAACTATATGGTAGTAAAAGGACTGGTTCATTTCAGGAGAAAGAAGTTGCAATTGTAAACTTTTTCTCATATTTCGTACATTTCAATTTTTGTACTTTCGTCATGAAATCTGCCGAAATCTGAACTATCAGTAAAACCTTGTTCCATGCAAAACAAAAATACAGTCCTTTGGCTTGGCCTCTTATTAGGAGTGAGAATTGACAGGGATGTTGAGATTTTTTCTTTAAAAAAATTATTTTGTATTCGTGTTTTATTCAGACTGAAGTACACATGATCGATCACTGTAAGTCCAACTGTATACGCTTACTCGCATCGTAGGTTTGGCATCCCTTCATGCATGCA
>JAQIXW010004849.1:0-11082 GCA_034700685.1 Willowsia buskii | reverse complement strand
AAAACGTACCATGTTTCTTTCAAACATTCATTGACAAACATCTCTGCCAAAAACTGACTGTCACTTTCTGAAGACCAAGGAGTCGTTAACAAACAAACAAAAAATAAAAGTTTTCCTTTCATTTTAAGTTTTATTTGCATACGTAGTTTGCAAATTTGTATGAAATTACAAATTACATTCTCTTTGAGATTATGCAAGTTCTCACGGTTTATGGCAGAGGAATGGTAAAAGTATGTAATGCAAAACTTACCATCTTACTACTATACGTAAAAAAGAAAGTTCTACAGAATAAAATAAATTTTGAGACATTATTCTACATGATTCGGATGAAGTGTTTTGAAGGAAAATGAAAAATAAGCAAAACACTTGTATTGCACAATTTTCAACGATAAGCTTCAAAAGAAGGTGTGTACTGATGACGTTGGTGGGTGTGTGCACACTAGAGATTCATCGCTTTACTGAACTGTAAATAAGAAAATGTTTGCACGTGCCAACTTCAAAGTTATAATTTATCAGACCTTATTCGTTCCAAACTATAAATTCACAATAGCATTACACATTACACCCGGTAAAAGTGTTTTCACAATTTTCACTCATGCTCTTCACCCCAAGGTTAATGTAATAATTATGCATGGCTGAATTGATTACAATAAACCGTTTGAAGATTAATTATATATATATTTTATTATTAGTAATGAGTGAATAAATTAAGTATGCCAAATTTATTTTTGCTAATAATATGCTTTTTCCATATACACATAGGATTCACATTTAACGCTATGTAATTTAGAAAGGTTCAAGTTGACTTTCACAATAATTATATGTAATAAACTATTAAATTATTTCAGTGTAAGAACATGTCGTATACAATTCAAACAAACAAACGAAAAAGGCAAATCCCAGCGCAATCTCTTTCATCGCAAACACTGAATACAAATCTTGCAGGTTTAATGGCCTGCGTTCATGTATATCTCTCGGGACTTCCATCCCACCTTCTATCATCTTCTTCTTTGCAATGACCGGAGCAACGTTTTTATAATAGTTTTGCTCCAGATAGTACCATCTTATCCAAGTCCCTGAAGTAAAGACCCTTTTCAAAGTATCCATTAGAAAATGCAATCTTGTTGCACCTGGAGCAACAGAAACATACCGTATTTCCGTTAGTACTTTATCCTTTGCAGGCTGCATGCGCCCCAGAAACGGTGCTGTTTTCCAAATGATAAACCTCCCTTTCATCCACAAGTTCATCTTATCATCGTACATCACCGCTGCATAGAATTTGTTTTTATTTTCCTTTTGATCAGTAAAAGCCGGGCTTACTGAATGCTCTAGGTACTCAGCAGGGGTATCTCGTGTACGCTCTTGAATCATTTCAGATTTTACTTTATTCAATTTGTGGCTGTTTTTCAAGTGAGATGCGATGAAAAATGGTGAATGAATAGCTGTTCCAACAAAATAATTATCGGTATTGTTCAAATCCTTAAATGTTTCAGGTACCCAGGGAAAAAGTGGATGAAGAATTCCAACCAATATCATTCCACTATATGCTGAAGCCAACATGATGCGCATAATTCCACTAAATATTCCCAGCATGTTTAGATACCTCTTCCCGATTACTTCCAAGTTGGCCATCTCATTCCCATGTACGATTACAGCAAAAAGATTGCGCTTGATCATCTTCCTCCTCAAGTTAATGAAATGCAAATATTGAATGAACTGCTTAAGATGTCGAATCATTTCCAGTACAGTAAATGTAACAATTAGAAATATCCAAAGAAATTTGTTGAACGGTCTTACAACAAAAAGCCAATAGATTGGTTTTCTTTGAAGTACGACAAACGTCAACATTGGACATGCGTAATAAACAGCATGAGATGTATCTGGGGGAAAAGATGCGACTAGCCCATCTCTCACCAATCTTCCTCTCCAATAATACATGTCATAGAGATTCCAATATTGACCTATTGTATGCTGAAGTCCATGATATTCGAATGCATCACAAAATAGCCGGTCATATGCAGTGAAGTCGTAGGTCAGAGATGCCAGCTTTTCGTCACGTGAATTATGAACGCATCTTTGACCATACCCACTGGTTATGTAGTATGCCAAGGCTAATCCTGTCAAATTATTTGTTTTATATGCTTCATTCTGCTTTTGAAGGAAAGTTGGAAGCTGATTTTCATTGTAAAGTAAAAGCTGTCGGGCCCCGTCAGAGTTGACAAGATAGAATTCATCCAGATTCCATCTTCTTCGCAGTAATTCTTGTTTTACCTCGTATGGGTTATATTGCTCAAATTCCCGGTATTTTGTTCCAATATATTCAAATAAAGTCCTCTGTGTTAATGGTATAAAGAGACGTTCGTACAAATCACGAAAGATTTCGGCTTCACCCAGCGTTGTAATGTTCTCAAATTTGATGACATATGAATGATGAGAGAAATGTGGAATGTGTTTTGTAATTGCGGTCTCGTTCTGCTTTAATGAATATCCTAAAACATAATAAAACAATACATAATATGGCTTTTTACGTTTAAAATTTATGTGCAAAATTGCTTTTAATCATGAAAATAAACTATGATAATTTATATATTATTTATTTCCATTACCACCGTTCTTCAAGCCACAGCGGGATAAAATCGTGTATGGAACATAAGTGGAAGGCAGAACTGGATTTTCTTCCATGCACTGATAAACAAATATGTGTGGTTTATGATGCTCTTTAGAATTAACGCAAGCTTCAACTAAACTTTCAAGCAATAAAACTGATAAAAGTGATGTAAACATTGATGCAAACCAAGTTTTGGAGATGAGCATTAAGTAAATATTTTAAAGTAGGTAGTTCAACATCTCACTGACAGAAAGTCGGGTTTAATATGACACATGAAAAATATTCTTTCCTGCAAATATTTCTTTCAAATATGTTGTGCTTGTGTTTATATGCACCTTTATGTAAATTCTCATTTCGTAATACTTTTAAGTTTAAGTATGTTTTGGACACGTGTGCTATCAAAAAATTCCTTACAAATACTTTCAAGTACTCGTAGTCACTTTTATTCATTCAAATACAAGGCATCAAAAGCTGTCTAATGAGATGGACACACCCGGGTGCTTAGTTTAATCGTGAGTGTAAAGTGTCAAAACAAAATTTTAGTTACATTTCTTTGGGCGATTGTATTTGAAGCATGTCGCGTTGCACAAATATTTCATTAAATGGATGAAAAGGTAAAAAAATTACGGGTACTGTATTTAACGAAGTCAATCTTGCTCATTTTATTTATAAACATTGACATCATGCAAAATATAACATGTGTGGTAAAACAACTAAATAATATATAACAATCAGTACAAACCACTCATGAGATTCAATACTATTGTAAGTTTGGTTAACAAAACAGAGAAAAGGTTTAACAAAAAAACAACACAATAATGTAAAAGGTAATGACAATACAGCGTGTTATACTTCCTTCTTACATTAATTACGTCAGTATTAATTACAGATTACCGTTATTTTTTAAACTAACATATGCGGAGTTATGTCCGCATATAGTGGGGAAATTAACATTGGTAAAATGACTTTTCATAGTATGTGTAATTAGCAGCACAGTCATTTCTTAATAATACATTCTATGTTAGTACATGGCAAACAAATAAAACACTATTCTTATGTTTATTCCATAACCAACGCTGTTCACTGGAGGGAGGCGCAGTAGTAGCTTACAAAGTTTTTCGTGTTTAGATGTTTTCCATCAATTTAGCACAGCTATTTGTAATTCGACGCACTTTCTCACTTATCATTAATTAAAGCCTGTGTAGCAAGCCACCTTCAAACTAAAACATTTCTGAAAAAATCACTGTTAATTCTCTTTTTTTATAATAGCACCTGCTATCTGTTACATATACATACTTTTGTTGGGTTATACTGTGTATTGTACTCAAGTGTAAAATAGTAATACATAAATACATATTGCAATTTACTTCCTATTGTTGAAAAATGGTATTTATTCCTTGTGAAGGAATGCAGAACTAGACCGGTTTAAATAAATAAAATGTTAATTAACTAAACCTACTTGAGGAATATATCGTTCCTATCTCTAAGCATGTGAGTATAAAAATCAAAATGCATTCATTGAAATTGTGATTTTACTTTTTAATATCTTTTTTTTTTTGCGTCAAAACTATATTAGCTCATAGGAGTAATCGGACTGTTGATATCCTCATCATCTTGATTTGCAGGAGGAATTAACACACGAAGTTCACTTTTCTCCCCAGACCTTCCAGCCTTTAAATTTTGCTTTCTCCTCTGAAGAAATGAACCTGATGCTTTCACCTTTGCTTTAATGTTAGTACTATTGACGTTTTTGTCCTTGTTGATATTATTATTAGAGGTGGCACCGCCATTATTATCTTGCGTATTTTCAAGTTTTAGATCTTCATCATTTTCGATTTTCACTGCAATATCTTCTATTATCTTATCCTTCCCTTTTTTACTATCAGCAATATTTTTATTAGCACCAAGTATGCTACTACTCGATTTACTCTTTTTTAGTTCCTTCCCAGAGGACGATTTGTGACTCTTTTGCTCGTTATTGACTGATTTGTTCGAAATTTTCTGAGGGGAACAAGCTATATTATCACTGGATTTACTTTGGCTGCTCTTAGATGGTTGAGTTTCATTAGCACCCTTTGACTTACTCGTGCTCAAATCATTTTTGACGGAAGCAATATTATTATTACAGTTATTATTACTTGTAGCTACTACTGCTCCTCCGACTACTGCTGCTCCAGACTTTGGCACTTCAGACTCGGATTTTTTATTAGTAACGTTATTTATATTATTACCACTAGGACTATTACTGTTACTATTGTTGCCACCACTGTTTCCAGATTTTTGGTTGGGTGAATTCGCCAGCCCAGTTTTTCCGGAACTGACACCGGCACTCTTGCTTCCACCGGTGGTTTTGCTGCTACTTTCTCCACGCACCACTTGAAGTACTTTTAGTGAAAATGGGGGAGAAAAGACCAACTGAATTCTTTTCTTGGGTTTTGATTCGCCAGAAGGAGAAACTGGGTTTGAGGTTGATGCTGATGACTGGCGTTTGCTAGAACCGCGGTTCTCTTTTGTGGACGCTTTCACCGAGCGTCTTTTGGATATGCCACCACTTTCGTGCTGCTGTAGATGGTGGTGATTGTTTGGACTGCTCTGCCCTTCAGCAGACGCTCGTTTTGTTGATGTCCGATGAGGTTTCCCATGCTTACTTTTCTTGTCTCTTTTGTCTTGATGTTTACTCCTAAATTGGAAATAATGTAAGTTAGGACAAATCTTTCTCGAGTATCATTATAAATACTTTAACAATCCTAAATAAATCGTATTTGAATTGACTGAATAATTCACAGTTTGCATAAGACGATCTGAATATACATTTTAGTTTGAGTACATAGGACCTATTATTTGGGAAGGAAAAAATTACACATACCCATATCCCCGCATGATTAAAGTAAAGAATCTCCGTACAGCAACCCTTATCGTCAGTGGTTTGTAGTAGTGTAGGAAGTTACAGTAACAGTAGTAGTACTACGAAAGAAGGAGCGGCAGTTATCCAAAGTTACAGAAAAGAAGTTAAGCCTTGCGTGTAGAATTACATAGTCAATATCATTTACACATTTTTTGTTTTCTACCCCAACACCGTTTTTCCTTAGTAGTAAAATAGTATAATTATACACAAAAGAGTTACGATTTTATGTTATTTGTAAACGTACACCGGGTGGTAGTTTTAGACTAGATATTTGTAGACAACATGAGCTACTAGAACTGGAAATAAGTCGTTATGTTTTTAAGTATTTAGGTATGTAAATTAACACCGTCCAAGGTTCAGAGAATTAATTGCAGAGGGATTACAGATGATGACGGATTTTTTTACCTCGACATATTATCAAATAGATGACTAACTACAAGCTTTTTTGCATAGAGTGCAACCAATAATGATCGATACATTATTAAAACACTACTTATTAATGTGAAAAAAGATACATACACATTTTAGTAATTTTTAGAGGAAAGGTAATACACAGTGAGAGATTTACAGAGTATTGAATAATTTTATGAATAGCTAATTAATATTTTCCGGATTTTGTTTACTAGACAGTCAAATAGAGGCAATTAACTTTCGTGTTCGATATGGCTGCCAATAATGTGTACGAAGGAGAAAGTAATTTTTACGAGAATATGTACTTAATCTATTTCGTCGAGATTGTAATTTCATTATTAAAGTTTTTGCGGTAATTTGGACCATTTCTTTTTAAAAACTGCATCTGGTCATCTAATTTGCTTTTTGCGCGGTAGTCTTTTTCCTAACTAAAAGTCAAACCTTTTTCGACGGACTCCAGCTGCAGGTAAAATGACAGTTTTTGGTTCGTGGTTAACCAAAGCTGCACAAAGAGGATCATTAATATTGTCTCCAGGTGTGATAGGACTTCGAGGAGAAGCTGCATTCGTGCGAAAACCTCCACTACTCGAACTGGATCCTGGAGATGGAATATTATTGTTGCAACTGTTATGATTGTACAGTTTGCTCCCACCACCACCGATTGCCCCCATCATTCCATTCGTAGTTTCTGCCGCAGCTGCAAGCATATAACTAGGATAAAGGGGCAAGGCTCCCGGGGGAGGAGCAGATGGACAAGAAGATGATCCTGCACCTTCTCCCAAGTGGTTTGGCGCTTGATGAAGATTAACAAGGTTGAATGACTGAACAGGGGAGGTGGGTGACTGGACATCTCCGTTTAGATTTGACGGATGCTCGGGAGACAAATTATCAGTCTTTGATGAAGAACCAAAGTGGCTACTGTTCATTTTGGATCTCTCTCCTCTCCCTTTCCGTTTGAATATGGTACCCGTAACTGCCTTTGTTGGCCTATCGCCTTTGCTTTTACTGCTTCCACTTCGATTCTTCCTTTTCTTTTCTCGCACTTTCTTTCGAATCGGAATTTTCTTGCGAATTGCCATTGGGTGAACAACGTGCTCTCCCTGCTCGTCCCAATAAGATCTCTCAATCTGGATTGCCTCAACGTTACTGTGCATTACGGTGATTTTTCGAAGCCGCTGTTTGGCTCGCTTCCCGCACAACTTGGCTGTGAGGACCATCATCAAGATGAGAAGAACAAAGAAGCAGAGTACAGCATACCAATGGGTATCTATCCAGTCTGCGATCGCTGTGAGACCCTCGTCTGCAAGTAGAAGATTTCTTAAAGTGGCCAGGGGGCCTGAGGGGTCCACTTCTCGGCATACGTGGTAAGCATCACAGTAGCCCGTGTAGTTTTTGCATGGAGATCCAGGCTTTGAATACAGATTGGGTACATCAAATGGGGGTTCATTCCATTGGTAACTTGAGAGACAGGGCTGGCCATCCCCGGGGAGTTTGCAACATAGCTCGCAGTATTTGGAAGTGGATTCCCAAGGCTCAGGGCTACATTGACAGGACTCTAGTCCGTATGCCAAACAAATTGATCCAGTGCATTCCTAGGTACAAAATACAAAAAGATACAAAAACTTAATTAACCTTGCTAGATTTAACAATAATAAAGTTAAGATAAGTTGAGTATCTTATTACCCCCATGAAGCACACAGACTGCTCTTCCTGACAAATAGTTTTGTTTGGTTTGTGAACTGACGATGGACACGTTGGTGTATAGCCGTCACAAAAAGCACTGTGCCTGCACCCATTGTCATCTCTACATTTTTCGCCAACTTTGAGGGTACAGTTTCCGGTGCAACAAGGTCCTTGAGATGGACTACAGTCTTTCCCGTACTTGAGTGTACATGGCTTCTCTCCTCTAGCCGGTCGGATTTTCATTGGCCAACAGCAAGGCTCCGCACAGTCTTCCTCCCACCCACAATCACACTCTTCACCTTCTTCTACTTCCCTGTTTCCACAAATTGCTTGTTGAGGCTCCACAAAGCAACCGTGAGTTCCACGAGCTTTGGAATTAAGTACTGGAATAATACTCCGCAAACTGCAGGGGGAAAATCGATTGTTATTCTTTTGATCTCCGGCAGTAGCACGAGCATACATGATATAATTTCCTTCTCGTCCTCCAGGGGTACACTCTTTATCGCTTTCTGGATCATGAGGGGAACCAAAATTGTGCCCAATTTCATGAGCTAACGTGACAAACGACACTGCTGGAAGTACGACTTTGCCGTAGTTCAAAAGTGTGATGATTCCCGTGTTTAAACTTTTCAGACCACCTCGGAAATGTCCTTTTCGCTCACAAACACCACCTGCATTTTTCAAATCCCCTGTCCAAGCTAAACCCAGAGTACCACCTTCGAAATCACGGAATGTGAACATGTATGCAAGGCAAAACTGGTCGTAATCTCCTTCAGAAAATAGTTCGAGAAATTTGATGACTTGAAATTCTCCATTGTACCGATACGTTGGATCCAAGGTGTGGTTTTTCGTGTGCACCTTTATCCTTTTAATCATAAAAGCAATTTCATCGGGAACTCCATCCCCATCAAAATCCGTTGAGCTGTAGATTTCGTTTACTCTCTGAATATGACGGGCCATCATATCGATAGCGGCTTCTTCTGACCCAAAATGTCGAAAGAATAAGTGATCTGCTTGAAGGTACAGCATACAGGTACGTTTCCGGGGGTCTATTATGTATCTCTTACTGCGCTTGTGAACGTGTGCTCGTGACTTTAATGATAGCGTGGGCGTCGAATGGTAGTCTAATGGTTGGGTGGTCGGGGCAGTGTGTGAAAAGGAACAATTATTAGAATCATTGATGTAGGAAATTTCAGCGTCCGTAGGGGATGCTTTCTTGAAGTAGAGCTCTTCTTCTTTTCTTTTGAGATTTAGTTCGTGAGACGCGCACACAGGAGGCTCTTCGGGCCATATTATTGCACTTTTCTCGTAAAGAATTCCTTGCGAAGCATTTGCGTTCAGTGAAGAATATCGCCTGGTAGGCTCGAGGTAAAACTCTGACCCTGATTTTGAATAAATAGTTCCGTCAAATAAACCCTCTTTCGATAAAACTCCATGAGCCAGTGAGCCAGGTTCATCTGTTAAAAAATCATGCACAGGAGATTTTTATTTAAAAGGTTGAATACCTACTCGGTTCTGTAATAAGTCTATCATATTCACATAAATTCTTACCAGCCAAGTGGCCAACAAGTACCCGACTGGTATCATAATCTAATGGCCCATCCGAATTTTCAATTTCAATCTCAGGATGAAAAACCGAGTCATCAACATTCAGATTTAAGTTAAAATCACTGGAATAAAATTTGAAAATTAGGATAACTCTTAGTAATAGTAATGTTATGTATATCAAAGCACATAAGTTAAAATTACTCATACTTACCGACTTTGTGAAGCTATATTTAACCTAAGTGACTCTGAATTTCTGATTTCTCGTTTCTTGCGTCTGTGCTGTGAGATAAATTCGGAGGGGTTGTAAAACACTGGTTCATAGTACCGAAGCGCAGGGTTGTTGCCTGTATTTACAAATGTGTACGATTCCAATTAATGTTAACTTTCTTTTTAAATCATTGGGGCATTGTAAAACTAGTTACTTACCTGCAGAGGCCAACTCCACAGCCACCGATCCATTTGAGAATAAGAAGGATGTGAATCCTGAGAAAATTAATAGTCCAGTTCCAGAATAATACAAAATGAAGATGAGGAACTTGGTAAAGGTGTTCCACATTGTATAACACTGCGTGTGGCAATGATTGCTGACCCTTTGCTAGCTGCAGCAAGTCCATAAACTAAAAAAATTGAAATTGCATTTTTGTGAGTCCATTTCATTTAATGTTTTCAGAGCTCCGAGATTCTGTCACAGCATACTTACGTCATTATAGACCCCAGCTAAAGGATTTCAGTAGTCTTAACTTCACGGATTTCATATAAAGACGACTGTGATGTTTTTCATCTGATTCGCTCACATCCGGTTGTTTCATAAATTTCTCACAATTCGCTTGCAGCTTCGTCGGGATTCCATGCATTGTTTGTCAGAGTTCCACCCGAGAAAAGTGAATTCATTAGCTTGTCCGATTTTTTCTCAGTTTGTGAGGGTGCCAAAAGAAGTCAGTGATTTTCATCAAATACTAAAGGGACGTGATTGTCAGTGCTTTGATGAAAAATGTATACACTAAAAAGTATTTGTTGTCATAAGATGTGTTTGTAGTTACTTCCTTGAATAAGTCTGCAAAACAAAGACAAACAATAATTCATGATTAACTCTCGAATTCGTGATACATTTTACAATAAAGCATGAGTTAAATCTATCAATTTCCCTAAAAACCGTTTAACTTAAAAAGTACAACTAGCTAAACATCTTTTGATGATTATGCTCATTGTTGCAAAAAAAAAAGTTTTGGTGTTGTCTAAAAACAGAAGCAACAATTTAATCACGGCAGGGGCATGAGCATATCTGAAAATCGATTATTGCGTAAAAGTTTATGCAAATAATTACATAGAAGACGAGAGACCTGAGCCGAAGCCGCTTCAAATTATCTTTTCTTAATATCATTCCATTCGTGTGGACTAGAGAGATCAGACGTGTTTTTTTCTTGTTCTGTGTGATTTGGGACGTACATTCTGTGATAAATAGCTAAGGTGTTGTCGTGTAATACTCTTCAGGTGGTGGCTTCGGCCATTCACTAAACTATTGTGTTAAAATGTGTACGGAAAAAAGATTATATGGAATTGTGCTTAAATGTTATCCAGAATTAACACAATCTGATTACCTTATTGCTATTTCTGAAATTATCAGTCCTAAAAGCATAATAAGTTTCGGCAGAATAGCCGGAAATAATTACGGTGTTTTTTTCCACACGAATGATGAGTGCATTAAAGCAATCGAGCACGACACAATCATGGTAAAAGATCATGAAATTGACATTCTTGAATACTCTCCGAGCGTCAAAAACATATTCATTAAAGGTGTTCCTATAGTGGATGATTTATCACCACTAGAAGATCATCTGTCAACATTTGGGGAACTGAAGACAAGCCTTGAACGTTTACCGATCAAGAATGCACCTGAAGGTTTTGAACATGTCGAGTCACATACACT
>JAQIXW010004848.1:0-11082 GCA_034700685.1 Willowsia buskii | reverse complement strand
TCTATGTATGCTTGTAGGAATACAGTGGAGCAGTGTGCAGCATCGTTTTCACTTCCACTGCTGTACAGTGAATAGCCAAATCCATTTAACTTATTTGTGTTTAACTGGCCATTTAGGAATGAAGTTTTAATGTTTTGGGTGGCCTGGAGTATCAAAATTCTTGAAAATAAGTCGATCCTTTCATATTCCTCATATGTAAATGAAAGCCTGAAACAAAGTATAGTTTTATCACATCGAGAGCATCCTGTGTGTATCGCTATTTGGTCATTGTGAGGTTTTGATATACTTTTTAGTATGGTGACTAGAACAAGTTCGGAGTTACGGAAAATAGGAGGCATTTCCACAAATGGTAAGTACATTTTGAAAATTGAAGCAGGGAGATTAGCTATTGAGAGTACAAGATTTGGTGCTACTCGCTTAGGGTAAGATCCTTGTCCGTCTGGTACTCGACTCCATATGTGATGGAATATATGAGATGTTACGTTCAGGTAATTTGCGTGACCCATCTGCAACTTGTGGGTTGAATCATAAGTAGAGAAATTCATCGTGACCTGAATAGTACAACCTGGGTTATGCTTAAGGGACCGGAATATTCGGGAAAAGTTGTAAGTTACTGTTAGCTCAACGGCATATTTAGAGGTGACCTCAAGGCATGAAGTTTTTGAACATGTAAATTTAGGGATTTCCGTTTTCCATAAAGAGTGATGATATGACTCGGTATCGTGATCTTGAATGTCTAAATGCCAGTGAAAGTTAACTGTACAAACAGTGGTCCTTAAGAAGGTCGTAACTTCAGAAGTCAGGTTTCTGCTAGGTTTCCCATATGCAGTTGGATATTTAAGCAGGATTAAAAAATTGATTAAGAAAAGAAAACTAAAATGAAATCCTGAACGGATAACCATTGTGATGCTTTTTCTGTGGCGAAATACAACTGGCTTTTGTATGAGTTTTGTATGTAATATTGCAATATTTCGTGAAGGTTTTTCTTGAAAATCTTGTGTAAGCATACTTGTAATTAGAGATGCAAAGTGATCAACAAATATTGTATTTGAGAGCTATAAAGGACACTTCCTATAAACTTTATTTGTATTCTTGTTGAAGCAAATTTTTACGAAGAACTTTTATAATGATTATTTGTCATGAATTAGAAAGATCCACTCAGTTATATAAATGATGAGTACAAGGACAGTATTCTTGGGTAATCAATAATCTAATATTTTCCATTTGTGAAAGACATTTGGATTAAAGAAATGCAGTCTAATAACACAATTTACTTGAATTTAATTGTAATTTTGTGTGCTAATTGTGAAAAAATGGAGAAACGTATATGCGTTTTACCTGTACTTTATATTTTATGGATGTTACGGATCTTAAAATGTTGTTAGATTTGTTTATCAATAACACATTTAAAAACATGTATTTGTTATTTGTTTGTCCACAAATGTTTAAAGTCCACAGGGAATCTTATGTAGCAATTAAGAATAATGATTTTTTAGCCTTTTCCCTTTTCGATTTTCTTTTTAGAGAATCAAGGATACTAAAACTCGAAAGAGGTCCTTTTTTGAATGTTATCCGTAAAACCACTGATTAAAAAACATACATAAGTATACTCTGGTTTGTAGTTAACCAAATAAAATTGAATTTTAAAAAATTTTATAGATAAGTTGAAGGACAAATTATCTTCGTAAATTATAAAACCTTGAATGCATAGTCACTGCTGCTGGTTTAATCGTAGTGATTGAAGAAACATTGGTCTATCATTTGTTATTTCCTTTCTATACTTTTTATAAATACGAGCCGCTTTGTAACTAAAATCATGATGGGACTTCCTATCGCGGGATGAAATTAATTTACTTCCTTTTCTGAAAAATACAAAGGTTTATTCCATGCAACTACATATGGTAGAATTTGCTATTCTTTCTCAAATTCCTGGAATTAAAGTCTGCTGGTATTGAATAAATCACTTTTTAACCTTTCAAAAGAATAAAGTAGCCACAAATTAAAGTATTGGGTACGTTGGCTTCCTAGTTTCAGTTTTCATATTCAACTACGCAATGTGAATTGTCTTTTTAATTATTTTACTTTCTGATCCTTTTGCCACATTCGAGTTTTTTTATGACTACCAATATAATATTGTACTAACCACAATGGATGTTGATACTTCCAGCAAGCGCTGCATGATTAGCAGGGTTAGAAAAATTAACCAAACAAAAGTTGAGATAGCAGAACTCATCTTGCTTCGAACTCTTGACAAAGTGACAAAATTTCAGTACCAAATCTGGGTAAAAATCCCACTAAATTGGAAAGCAGAGACGCATGAAATTGGTCTTGAATCAAACAAAAATATAAAACCATGGATTGCAATAGGTTGCGTGAATGTGATTTATACAGTTTATATAGCTGTATTTCTCTCCGGAAATCTCGGAATCCCTCGCGCAGAGCAGAGTACGTGGTATGTTCTACTGCACAGTTTGTCTGTAGTACTTATGACGACAACAGCACTATTTTCGTTAACAATTTATTTCAGAAGAGAAGAAATGGCTAAATATTCAGGAGAATTTTCAAAGCTTCGTAAAGGTAAGCAAAAAATCATAAATAATCGAAAGATTTTAAGAACATTCATTCATTAACTTGTGTTAAGAAAATCATGTTTCATATTTTTTGCTTAAAGATTGCACCAGTGACGTAAAGAAAGTTAAAAATAAGATAGTTTTGTCGTTAATCGAGATATTTACCGATTTGCTACTTTTGGGAGTTAAAACTGTACCTTTTATATTTGCCATTTCCACAGTGTATATAAATTTTGATTCAGTTTATATGCTGCTTGAAAGAAAAACAGAGTCTCGGTTTTTACTCTTATCCTACCGACTCTTCAGTCCTTTCTTCATTTTGAATATAGTCTACAATTTTCTTTTTGTAATGTTCTTGTACCTTGCATCTCATTTTGTTATTGGGGTAATAATCGTACTTTTACTGCTAAGTTTTTGTAATCGGGACACAAGGAAGTTTGGCAAAGTACTTTTATACTATAAGCAAGTGAAGATTTTGCTATTTATGACAAATCAGGCTGGAAATGTAATTTGGCCAGTTTTGATTTTTACTGGATATTCTGCATGCGTAATTATGGGAACCCTTATCGTTCTCGGAAGTTCAAAGATTAGTATATCACCTGCCGTTTATGTAACCATACTTGTTTGTTTTTGTACTATTTTTTCGATTTTGTGTATTGGTGTGTCAGCGTCAATTATGATATATACGTTTTCAAAATATTTTAAAATTGTATGGAATAAACTTTGTGGATTTCACGGTAAATATAGAAGAAGACTCGTTATATCGTGCCAGGTAATGAAAATAAATGTAGGACCGTTCGGGTTTATTGATAGCTCATTTTTCCTTACATATTTAAACTCTATATTAAACGGTATTGTTAACGCTATAATGTTCAGTTAAAAATCATCACAGGAAAATTTCATTAAACGCAACCCATTTATAAATCTTTTGTTTTAAGCTGTGATTGTGGAGTGGATAATTTTTAAATTTGATGTTATATCAAGTGGTGAATAATTTCTATATGTGAAAAAAATGTAATATTTTAACTCATAATGAGATGGCACAAAAATAAGATATAAAGCGGTAAGGAAATAAGGGCCTAGTTTTAAATATGATGTGAGTTGTTGGATTATTCATGTATATAAACCAATATTTATAAAGATTTTAATTATTAAATATTCAAATTGTACCGAAGCAATAATAAACAGTAATGAAATGGAATTCTGTTATTATTATTGTTATTAAGATAAAGAATTTCTCCTAAACCCGCCTTATTTCTGCTCAAAAAAGCAAGCTTATACAGTAAACACAAATGGTTAATCCGTTCTTGAACAAAGTGACCTCTGCGTTAATTCATTCGGGCACGGCACTGGATCAAAATCAATTCTGGGATTATCCGCATTCTTGAACCATTGAAAGCGCCAAAGACATCTAATGTTTTAATTTAATGGCTCATTAAATAAATATATATGATCTAGTGATTACTACGAAAACTTGTGTATGCCATGAAAAGTATGAAGAACTTACCCTGCACGAATGGCTTCCGGAAGCTGATAGCATTCCCATTCATGATTGACGCCCCCATACCGATGACCCCACCCATTATCAGGAGCTCCCCACTGGGATTTACACCCATTAAAAATACCTACCCCACCACCCGGAATCTGAAGGTCGAAATGATTCTCGCCAAGATCGCCTCCAGTATTAGTGACCTGGACAATCATCTTCTTACCAGTGACGGGTCCAGATGTAAATCTCAACTCGTAACATTTACAGCACCAGTTCCACTCACCTTGCCAAGCTATGTGCGCAGCGGCGAAACCGTATGAAAGATGATCGTTAACTGCCCATGGTTGATTGTTGTTACATGTGTAAGCAGCTAAGAGTATATTTAAATGAGTATACTTTAATTAGTGTTCTTTTAAAACATCTATATTTTGACAATGATGCAACTTATATTTAAACTGAATACTTACGACCGCCATTGCAGCCACTCTGGTCATTTACTCCAAGCCAGCCCCAGCCATCCTTTCCACATGTCAACACAGGTCTATTCACAGGCCCTTTTCCATTCCAAGCACAACTTGGCTAAAATCAAAAAGTTTCCCAAGTGAAATTTAGTTTCGAACCTTTTAATGCTTTAAACTTTAATTTTAGTGGACTTTAATTACCTTGCAGCAATCCCAGTATCTGGTCGTTTTCCCGGAGAGACTGCAAGAGGAGCCTATAACAACAAAAATGAGCGCTGACGTGCCAACAAGTGTCATTTTGATGATTTTGAGATTTAACAGAGCGTTTTAAGTTTTCAATTTCTAAAGATGAAAATTCCAGTTTTCATCTGTAACTACTCAAGCTTTCGTACCTAACTTTATATGCAAAATTTTACTAATTATTTGTATCAGTTCTTCGTGGTTAGAAATAAATGTGGTTAATACGTTATTAAGGAACGTAAACTTATGGTAGCTGTAGTTTAGTCGTTTCTGTCTGTCGTCGCTTTTAAATAGTTGACTGATTTTTCTTAAGCCTCGGTTTGTTGCAACTGTGAATTAATATGGTTACATAAAACCACACAATTAAGATTTAGTGAAAAGTTCACGCACTTTTACCTGCCTAGTTAGCTGCGTAATGAATGATGATGCGTTAGGAAAGAACGATGTTGTACACTATTACCAAGTTGCGCGTGCAAAAAATTAGCATAATGTAAAAGACACTGGAACCACAGTGGTTTTGCTCATTAAAAACGAACAATCTTTGTGACAGTTCTAAAAGCGTTAATTGATTAAATTAATCAACAAATCCTCCAATTCGGTGAGCTCGAAGTGGTGGACCGCAAAATATTATAGATTTGAAGTAGCGATTTGAAGTGAAGTAGTGAAATATGGCATTTCTCAAATCAAAACTCACAAGTCATTATACGTAATCACTTATTGGATAAATGCTAATGTCGTCTTTCTAACGTATTTCTCATCTTCTGTAAAGTACACGTGTCAATCTGGACGGTTGAATAACATGCAATATGATGATATAAAATAGTTGCCGTTTTACGGTCAAGTCAATTATGAAATATTCTACATTTTTCACTCATGAGACAGAGGAATCCAAACCTGAGCAAACCCTTCCTATTATGTAGTAAGTCCCTACATATTTGAAAACACGTTATAAAAATGGAGAGAGCACGCTTTAAAAATATTAATTTGAGATGAAAATTGAATCTTTTGATTTAGCTTTAGCTTAAGAACACATTTGAATTGAATAAAATGAAGATTGGCTGCTTGAAAACGAAGTATGAATAGATGACAGATGTAAAATGTTAAAAAATAAACGGTTCTTGATTTGTTTCTCTAGCGCATATCATACGTTACCAGCGGCGATTCCCATTAACTGCTAACCTGCCGTTTTGCTAACGCCATAAATCACGTGGTGGCTTACATAATAAATGCCATTCAAGAGATGCACCAAATGTTATCTAAAATGTAAATATTATCTGATTCATCTGATATCTGATACGGCAAGAATACTTGCTAATTATGAGGATGCATTTTTTTAAATTCTATCTTATCGTCTTATTAGATAACATGCATTACACTGATGCCAGAATACTATACTGTTTGCGTGTTTGTCAGTTTTCGAATAGATCTCCAGCGGTTATTTCTTTCCAGCTTTTTATTGAAATTTTCGAAACTCATTCCACACTCAATCTATTAGCGGTAAGTTTTAATTGATGACTAATTAATTATATTTGCGGAATTTGTTCAGCAAATGAGTTCTTGTAGAAAATTTTCTCTTTTTAATTGCCCAGCGAAACCATGAATTAAGAGGAACAAGGTGTCAGAAGGTCCCGAGCAAAAAGAATCAAAACAGGTGCAGTCATTGGGCAAGGAAGATATTGCCCAAGGAGGATTTGGAACAACATTCCGTGCCGAAGACGTCCGCAACTTCTGCGAAGATGTGGCCATCAAGACATCCCATTACATCCCTCCTCCAAAACCATCTCGGAATGAATCGAGAAGAATCTGAGAACGATTCTGGTTGCCATGCATCCATTGCGTCCTCACGCGTCTACGATCTGGAGAATGAATACAACGCTCTCCTCCATCTCAAAAATACTCCAGGGTTTCCACAAGTCATCGAACTTAACTCTAAAGGCCAAACCTACCTTGTCATGGAACTACTTGGGAGGTCACAATGTTAAAGTATTTACTTCTTCTTCATTCTCAAAATACGTTTAAATTCTCAGCGTGCCCCAACATGAGAAACTCTATTCACAAGAAGCATTAAGCTAAGCACTATTTCATTTAGACTATGACATCGCGTATGCCATCAAATGTGCGAAATTCACAAGGCGTTATCTTCCGATTATCGCGCACTGGAATTAAATCAAACTTCTTCTGGCTTGGCGAAGATCTATCTCGAAAAGGACGAATTAGACGCGGTTATTCGACATTACGAAAAGGCGATTCAGTTCCAAAGCAAGAATATTCTGAATGTGTGAATGTGTATTGAGGACTGGCGGAGTGTTATCAAAGGTAGAAAATGGTTCAAGATGCGGTAAAGAAAGCGCTTTACAGTGAGAAAGATAATTTTCATAAACTAGCTAACAATGCTAAAAATAAGGCATAGATCATTCTTTATAACTCATCATTTTAGAAATTCTTAGGATATTCTTAGGATTCTTACTTACAGATAGCAGCATTAGTGGTTCCATTCCCATTCCATTAGCAATGAGGAGAAATCAAAATCAACGACAGTATCGACAGCAGCAGAGACTCCCAATGAACGTCATTCCGTTCTCCAGCAGATCCGGAATTCCAGTTCGAGTTACCCCCACGCCCCCACAGCAACTTCAACAGCTGCTCCTGGATATTTCCTCAAATCATTTCCGCCTCTAGCCCAACACGTAGCCAGACTCTCAGCTTCCAAAAATCCTGCTGACTGCAGACTGCAGAGCTTCATTGCATGCGAGCTTACTCCCTGAATTGAATCCCTCCGCTCCGACCTTGCAGTACTTTTGGCTCTTGCCTGCGTTCATCTTCAGAAGGTCGATTTCGACAAATCCAATTTTTACTGCAACCTCGCCCTGAACTCGTCTCAAAATCCAATTCTTGATCCAATTCTTGTGGAAGACTATTTCCACCTTGCCATAATTTTCCAAGAGAGAAAGATGCTGACTGAAGCTTCTCGTCACTACAGACATAAATAAATTTTCATAAATTTATAAGTTTTCATAAATTACTATTATGTATATTTAATAGTATTAACGATATTGAATAACGTAGGTTATTGTTATTGCGGTAAGGCATAATAATACTTTTATGGAGAGGTTCAGCTTTGAATGGGATAATGTTATGTGAAGATATGCGTTTTGAATTGACAATATTCATTTTCGACTACTTGAGAAAAATATTTTGATGACATGGGTCTTTATTTAGAGAGCAGTGAACAGCAGCAATATAGTGAACATAAACGACTGAGCAATTTAAAAAGGCATACATGTACAGTAAATGTTTAGGTAATTCACAATAAAATCTTCAAAAAAGCTATGGAATGTAGACTCAGAACCAACCAAATCTTTCAAGACTAATAGTAAGTATATAATTATCTATTTCCATTTCATTTCTGAAATAAGTAATATAATGTCAAATGTATACAATATATGTAAATTTCATTGTATACAAGAAATGCCTTCTTTCCTGCTTCAATTTCCTAATCTCAACGTAATGTATATAAATTGTCTATGCTAAAGTAACAAAATATCATAATCGAAAAAAAGTACACACCCGAGCCTGTATTCTCTTTTCTTCAATTTCACGCTATATTTAATCTCTATAACAAATTGTATGTATAATAATTATGAATGTTTTATTTGTGTTATTTCACAAAACTGCAAATTCCATTCGAGTAAAATTTCAAACATGTTTAGTAAGATTGATGTTTCCGAACTTTATTTAAAAAATACAAAATACATCAGTATATTATCGTTTCTTCCATAACTGCTAATTACAATTATGTCTTTTATTTTTTATCTGAAGGTCTCCAAGTCCACTACTATCATAAACGCTTCCACTGCAATGCCTCCCTTCAACAGTTAATTCGCCCACTCCGCTAAGGTCGATATCCCCATAAACATCCCCATCCACCACAACGTCACCCGCCCCACTCAGATCAATCCCTCCCCACACATTCCCATAAACTTCAATTGTCCCTGCTCCACTCATCCAAACGCCTTCTTCCACATTCCCATTCACAATAATATCCCCGCTTCCCTCTAATGTTACTGTTTGTAAGTTTCCCCGTATCTCTACCGTTCCACAGCCATCGAGCACAATGTGACCACCGTCGGCAGTTATCGTGTGATCATTAGCACCTCCGAAAGTTCGGGTTGCATCACGACCAATGTTTGGTCTAGCCCTTCGTTCATTTCGCTCATGCCGCCGACTGGATTGTACAACTTTCACTGATCCATCGAAAAAAGTCGACATTGATGGTCCTGAGAATACATTTACAACTGGTCTTTTATTAGGAACTTCCGGTTCGGGTAGAGCATCACTTTGCCTTTTGGAAGCAGTATTCCAAACCACTGAAGAGTTTCCGGAAGAAGATGGAGTCGGTTCTTCTTGAGGTTCTGTGACCACAGGTGTGCTCACTCCTGACATCAGACGGTCTATGGCAAAGTTTGTATTTGAGCTAACTCTTTTATCATCAATTTCTTCAATTGTTACACCCGTTCCATTGACCTCATTTATGCCACCACTTGGCGAAGCCGGTTCAGTCTTCACGGTTTCAGGTAGACGTGTACTGCTGTGGGCTTGTGGCTCTGTGTTATCTCTTGTGGAATGGTTTTCAGAACGCCCAAATAGATTGTCAGGTTGGGGAGTGGATTGTTCGGGAATATTTTCAGTTTTGATTTGTTGATTACTTGACCCATCGCCTTCCTCATTTCTTAACTGATCTACATCTCCTGTTATAACTTTTACAATAGACGTGTTGTCTTCAGGAACGTCTTCAATGGTCACTCGATCCTGGCACCTAGAACTGCTACGATTGTATTGTCTTGTCCAACTGAAAATTAATTTTTGTTGGTCATCTTTTATTTTCACTGAATTGTCCTCTGCTGGAATGTGTATCGGTTCAGCATTGCCACTTTGGAACATGTAAGAAGGGAGGGTTGGAGTCTCCATGTAATACAGTTCGCCAGCAGCCAAGGTCACAACTATTGTCGACATATTTCTATTTTTTATGTATCGACGCAATGTTTCAAGTGTTCTACCGGGAACTAGAAAATAAGAGCTGCTATTAAATTGACGTAAAGTGAGGATTCACACAAATCCTAAATCAACTAAAGTAAAGTTTGATAGTTTCAGATTTACCTTTGATTCTTAGTCAGTTGAAAAACTGACAATTATTTTTATTGTTTTTTTAAAATTTCCCTTTTTTCCGTTATAAATTATCTTGACATTATACAAATAGTTTCAAGTTCAAGCTTTGAAATTCCATAACATCCATCAACTGTTGGGAGATAGACTTTTTATTTGATGTTATATTTTGTTGTAAAATCACTTCGTATCAGAACAAAATTGATAAGCTGCACTAGCATACGTATTTTTATAAAATAACATGAGGGGAGGACATGTGCTTGTTTTGCTTTTCCTTTATAATAAAGTTTACTTTGCTACCATGTGTTCTTAATATAGCTAATGCTTTTATTGTGAAAGTGATTGTAGGTGTGCTAATAGAAGCCTAAAATCCTGTTTTGAAGGGTTATAGTATAGTGTAGTGCCCCGTGTAGAAGCTTCCGTTTTTACTTTGTTCAGTCAGTCCTCAAAAATGCATGTATGTATTGTTGTTTGTCCCAAAAGTCCCAGCCTGGCGTAAGATGCATGTTTAGTTGAGAATGGGATGATGCATGAAAAAAGGATAGAATGCATGCAAGATTTTGCGTTTTTGCCGGATTTGTATTTTAAAACGTTAAAACTTGTGTTTTTAGAAAGCATTTTTAAAATTCATCCATGCCCAAATTTCAATCTGTCGGTTAAACTTATTAAAAGTTATCATAACAACTGAACTGACAGTTGACATAAATAATGTTTAAAACATGTAATATTTTTTTAGGATCAGAAATTTCAATTGGCAGGTGAAGAGACTTTTATTAATTTTATATTGAAGCTAGAGTAGAGAAACCTAGAGAAATAAATGGTATTGTTTTAAAAATGCCATCCATGCTCTCAATTCCATCAACTTATAATTCAAATTTTACATTAACATATGCAATTGAAAATAATTGAAGTATATAACTGTCACTACATCAAAAGTTGCCATGTCAATACTGAAGACAATCACTATGGCTTGAACTATCGGATGCAAAATTAGTAAGGTGTAGCCACTCACGCAAATACATTTCATTGCGCATTCAAAAATCGTACAGAAAACATTAAAACTTCTGAAAATTTTCTTTTCACGTATCCATAATTTGTCAAATTACTTAACATGATTCGAAAAGCTTTTAAACTTATATTTGTAGTATTTCTGCTTACT
>JAQIXW010004847.1:0-11083 GCA_034700685.1 Willowsia buskii | reverse complement strand
GCAAAAGTACTAGTCGGTTCGCTAGTCCGTAACCGTCGATTTATGGCCATTTTTCGTTTTTGTCCTGCCAAAATACTCATTGTGGTGAAGTCGTTTGAATTATTGGCTTCTTCTGTTTCTCTCGGGTTCTTGTATGACATATATAAATATATTGCATTTGCAACTTATGTTATTTTTCATTCATGCATCGTTACGTTCTGCATTTTAGTTTGCTCCTTATTCCATTTTTTGTAACAAATTGCATCAACTTCATTCATTTTTCAAACGCTATTTCCAATCTGACAACAGCAGCACAAACTATGAGAAACCGATATCCCTCAATTTCTTCACAGCGTAGGCGATGCAACCGCAATTTAGTGGAATTGAATAGGTAGTTTAGCAAGAAACCAAAGGAAATTCACACACAAATTCTGTTTCACAAAACGGTAAAACGCTGATAGACAAAGGAAAAATGTGTGATAAGAACAAAGGCGGTAAGTGATTTTAATAACTCTTTACACATTACGTTACAGTACAGTGCTTACGCAATGAATACAAGCCAACAGTAAACAACGTAACCTTGAACTTACTACTAGTTGAAAACAAGATGACGATAATTTACTCCAGTTCGAGTAACTTCTTTCTTTTCACTAATTTTAATGAGAGCTAGACTAGGCTAGACTACCTATATACATACATAAAGCATCATATTTCAGTCAGAAAAAGTGGCTCGTATGCAAACTCATAAAATCAACACAGTTGTGCTTCTTGGAACTTGAGCTTTTATTTTTCTGGAGATGCGCGTGACATAATTAAGCATGTTCAAATTAGATCTGGCACTGCATGATAATTCAGAGCATGCAAACACTGCAACATTTACTTGATCGTAATAAGTTCACTGACCTTTTCAAGATTGACATACTTGATAAAATGTCAAACTGGCTATCAAAAGAAATATTTATGAGATATTGCGTAAACAAATCCTTTAATCCTGTCTCCTAAACTCAAATGCACAACGTAAGTAAGGAAGGAACTACTACTATCTTATTTTTGGACAATAATGGACGAATCCAATGAATGCTGTTTTTCATTGGGAAGAAAAGTAAACCTTTATAGGTATATAAATGTATAGGTGAGGTTATCACTGTATTCCTTACTAGTAAACACATTTTCAACCGCACAAAATATGCTTACTAAACCAAAACTCGCCATTCCACAAGACATAAGTTATTGTTCCAGGTCCATGTATGATAAAATGCGAGGGAGTTATTTTAGGATATATAAATGTGCGTCTAATGTTATCTTTTACCTTATAATATTGAGTTGTGTTCCAGCCAGCTAGTTACAGCACCCAGCCTTTTACACTGCAGTCTAAAACCGTTGCATTGATTTATTTAAATCCACACGTGCATGCACCAGTTGAACAAACTTTTTATCTAAATTTAATTCACAAACTTGGTTAACCCTTTCATAAGCACAACTTTTGCGATATTATTAATGTAAATCAGATTCAAGAGGGCTTTTTGCGAATTCGCAATATCAATACAGTTGTAGAGATGTAAATTGAGCTTTTCCTTCCTTTTTACCACGAAATAATTGAAAAACTTTTTCCTTTGTTTCAATGCCCAACCTTCACCTTGATGACGACTATTTTTAAAGAGCAATTGTTTTTGTAAATATTGTTTTCAAATGACCGTTATTGTTGAGAGCAGCTGTTTCATCAGCCTGGAGATCACATTTAAACGTATATAGTCAATATAACAGAAAGGCAGCAAAACTGGAAAAGCTGCTGTGGTGGTAGTAGTACTGGTAGCAAGCAATGCAATTGTGCCTGTGAACAATATAGGATCGTCATCAAACAAAACTACATAATGTACTCATGAAAAGTATAGCTAAAGTTGTCCTCTTGAGTGCAGCAGCAGTAGTACTTATGTTACCAGGTACGAGGCAATACGTAAGCGTATAAGAAATATCGTCTTTTCAGAACCCCGAGAGAATATACCAGCAAACATGTATTTGATAACTTATTGAGAGCAAAGCCGTTGAAGACCGAATATTGTGTATATGTGTGCTGTAGTTCTCACATACTTCAACTCCTTAACTTTATAACACTTTATCACAAAGATCGTCATCATATCAGACAATATGCAATATTCCTCAATGTAACTTTTTTTTCCCAGAGAAACTTCTTTGACGAAGTTATGATGAGAGGGATGAGAGACAGGCATGGGTATTTCATAGAAGTAGTTTAGTTCTACCAGTAGTAGCGCGTCGGTATTACTAACTGATAATGCTGGCAAAAGGCTACAGTGTAGGCTGAGTAGGTATATGTACGCAGCGATAATACATATATTTTATGGATCATGCATCATCATACCATATTTTCCAAGAATTCTGTAGAAAAAATATTACATCAGCAGTGTATGTACATAAAGAAGAGAACTTTGGAGACGTAGAGATTGGCTGGATAAAAGGGTTTGATGATGATGCGCAGTTACTTTTTTAAACGTCATTATTATTATCAAACTTGTTTGATGAATATGGACAGTAATAATGAGGAGAAGAAGCGTGGAATGAAGGGATAATAAAAATGAAATAACAACTCTTCTTATAGACTGTCGTGTTCCATTTATGCGTAGTTGATTGATGATGTTATGGGTTGTATTGGAAAATGAAATAGTTATTGCTCATTACATTTATCAAGTAGAACAATCAGTAGCATGCAAACAGATAAAATAAACTCAAACTGTCAGCATTAGTAACATACATTTTACATTCAAAACATTGCATTTTACTGGAACTGTGTGTCGTGTATTGATGAAAATGAAAATTGATTCATGAAACAAGCATATTATTACTTGTTTATCAACTGCATTATGTTGGACCATACCACACACGAAACGATGTAGCACACCACACAGTTTCATTGATTTGGAAACTTATTGTGCTACTCAGTTACTCCTGCACATCCGATAATGCAAACTGTGTGATGAATTAAGGATATTTGTAAAATACATGGAGCTCAGTCATGTGATACAAAACCTGCATGCAAATCCCAAACGACATTTGAAGCGATCCTCTGTGGAATGTTGGCAAAGCTCGAAACAATAATGTCTTCATGAACTGCTTCAGAACATCAGGTTCAAAAGTCCAAAGCTAGATTGCGTACAATGGCTTCTAAGAATACTCTTGTGGTCTCCATGTGGAGTGGGGCGTCACCATTTGGTTTGTGAGTGGGCTCCCATTGGCTGGCTTATATGAAGTCCGCTAACGAGCCCAATAGGAGTTGTACCTCGTTGAGCCGGCTTGGGATCGCGTATTAACTTCTCTGATGCTTTATTCAGGAACCCTTGCACATTAAAAATGTACATAGTGAGACGCTATTCTGGCAGACAACTTTTCTCATGCCCAGCGACAGCGAAATACAATGTACAAGAGTAGAGAGAAGATAGCTCTTCGTTCCTACTCAAGTATTTCCCTTTGTTCCCATCAACATTTCAGTTGGCATTTAGTCCTCGAGCGTACTGGTTGTTTGTGTGTGAATTGTGCATCTGCCTGCATCGTCATCCGCCTCTTATAGCATTTCTGTTAAAGAAATAGCTAAAAATTTAAATTATAAATCGTTATTTCTAGTATTTGCAAAGAAAAGGAAAATATTGTGCATTGCTGGAAACGCCAAGCATTACTGGAAAATTTTCTTGGAAAAATTTGAATTTAAAATTAACTAGAAGGAAGAAAGAGGGAGCGATGTAAAGCTTTAAAAGTTTCTGGGACGTATCGTTCCTTCATAGAACGACTACTACACCGACTTTTTAGTAGCGTCACTAGTCACTGCTACAACAACACAACAACGACTACATAATATATTTATACAAATTTCCTCCGCTACAAAATATAACAAGATTTTCATCCACGCAGAAAATATTTAGCCTAGAATTTCGGCTGTTGTGTGTGAGTTAATTTATCCTGCCAAGCAAAAAGCCAGCTGCATTTTCATGATTCGCGTCGTTCTCCATCCAACAACGGCAAAAGCCTATACGGAGAGAGTATAATATAGCTAAGCAATTGTTGTGTCAGTTCATGTAACGGTTCTGCATTCTGTATGTGAGCTCCTTGTTGAGGAAACAGCAGAACAGAAGAAAGTAATTGAATATTTCAGATGGCAAAGTAAATTCCGTTGTAAGTACTACACTCTCACAACAACATACGACACACTACTCCACTAAAACTACAACTAATCTAAACCAACACCCGAATATACTATAATTTTTCAACTGAAAAGTCGGAGAGCAATAACACAATTAGCGGTATAAGTGTCTTTGTTGGCTGCTGTTGGTGCAAGCATTGTGTCAAAGTCGCATAAATGTTTACTCCATTTACTTATGTGTGTGGCGTCTTCTCCAGGAGCATTGCAACATAGACGTGGACGGAAGAGAGCGTGTATATTTAATGAGAGATAGAAATGCTGCACAAGTTGTAATAATAACTTTCTCGTGTGTGTGCAAGTTCCATCAGAGGATTTGAGAGGAAAAACGAAAAGGAAGTGGTGGGTATATAGTGGTAACAGTAAGTGAGTAGTTTCCAATCATAGTAGTTTGTCGTCGGGAATGAATACTTAAAGTTGCTTTTTACTTGCACTTGAACAAAGGCAGTAGTAGCGGCTCTACTGTATAAGCGTTCGTTGGGAAATATTAAGAAGCCTTATAAAAAAAAGCCTTTACCTGTACGATTCAACTTTGTCACGCAAAGTCGTTCATTATTACACACTACAAAGGTACAGTTGTTTGTTCCTATAATTTTAGGTATCTATCTATTGAATCGCAGACACACATATTTATGTGAATTATTTAGTGTTTACTCTCTCACATCAAATTGTCAAGTCAAACTACAGAAATAGCATTTTTGTTTTGGCATTTATGACAAAATAAGGAAAACTTCTTTCCCACTGTCATTTCAATTATTTTATGTTTTAATCTATCCATGTGACATAATTATAATTGGAAGGGATAGCAAAGTACATGCATATGGTTTCTTCTAATTCATCTCTCAGAAAGTTTCATACGAACAAGTGGAAGTGGGTTAGCAAAATATCACTTTTTGGATCTCCCATCTTCTTTATTGGAAATTTCCGCAGCATTGGGTAATTGAGCAATAGTTCGTTGAAGGTGACCTATAATATTACACCGCGACACTGTCGCTTTAAATGGATTAATAAAAGGTAACTGCATTAGCGAGACCAAGTGCAGAGAAAAAAGTGCTTACGTGTGTGTATTTATCATCAGATTAACAGGCGGAGAGAGGAGTGGATATCTATCGTGACAACATTGCCGTCGACGCCAGTGAACTTTTGTGTGTTTACAAGTCGCAATTACTGCCTTGAAAAATCTTTTTTTTCTTCGAGCTTGTGAATAGCTCTTCTTGTTATTGAAAAGAGAAGGTGTGAATGTGTTCTTAGAAGTGTGTAATTTACTTGTCCGCCAGTTATAGCTGTTCTCCGCTAAGGAAGTATGTTTTTCTAACGTGCCCGTTTTAAAACATAAAAGCTACCAAAATTCCTACCTCTGTGGACACCAAGAAAATGTATCCGGCTCCGACGAGACATCCGCCCGCTGGGGTAAGTCATAAACCTTCATAGTAGAGAGAGCAGATAAACAGTATTGTTCAATGGAAAGGAACATCATTAGGTAGAATGGTTGGGATGAGTTAAGCATTAAAGCAAGCAGGTATATGTAGGTATTTCTATGTGTATCATATTACACGCGGCGCAAGCAACCATGTAAGATTGAGCTCAGGGAAAACAGACTCTTCTGGCTCCTTAAAACTAAAATGGTACTGGCACTGTAGTATCAGTAGTAGTGGCTGTAAGTTTTTACGAATACTTTTTTTATGACTACGCAGCAGTCGGCAGATACGGCAGGCTTATTACTTTACACGATTTTTTTATCTTTGCCTCAAAAAAGCGTAGGAAGAAGTAGGAGTGGACTGAAATAATTAGTAGAAAAAAAGTCAACTGCTGACTGACTGACGAACTTTTTGGCTATGTTCTGAGGACTCCCATCATAATGAGCACAACTTTTAAGGGAAAAAACTGAAAAGGCGAATGCCCCTTTTACCATTTGTATATTATCGTGTACTAATGTCAGTTTTTTGTGTACACTCTGTTTTGTTGTTTATCGTTATAATAATATTTTCAATTTTAACTCAAAAATTCAAAAGCATTCATAAAAGCAAAAATAGATTGCAAGCCCCACGTGCGTTTTCGATCAATAATCCGTGGGCTGTCCCTTAGCTAGAAATAATAACCGTAAAGGTTCATTGAACATATTTGCCCTTTACCCTTTATTTATGAAGAATGCTTACAAAGCATTCAATGGACATTAGAGATAATTTTGCAAAATTGGCACATGATGATTATAACTTCGTTTTAGTTAACGCGCATTGGCCTGAGTGAGATTGTGTCATCATTTTACCATGATTATTTGAACATTTTTGATCGACTCATGTCAACTGTTGTTACTCTTGTATAATCACTACAAACTTTATTTATGCATTTGTTGACGGTATCATTACTATTTGTTTGAGATACGTGATCGGGAATACTATGAATAAGCCATAATATAATACTACTACGTGTAAAAGGCTGTTCTAAACGTTTGAAATATAGTACAAAAACTTTTTAAAATATTGCATTGTACGACATTCATTCAAATACAGACATACACACATGCAATACTTTTAGGAAACTTCTTACTTTTGCTCTATTGTAGCTACTCATAGAAAAAAAAACGAGAAAAAACTTGCATGTAGGGAGAAGCAAAAAAAAGTAGTAGCCCATTACCATAAGAAATGTAGAAAAGAACCTTTTACCAAACTTTTTTTCTGGCAAACGTAACGTCATATAGCCATAGCATGAATGTGTAAACAAGCAAATAAAAGTTTTTCGGGATTTTTCGTTGTTTACTTTTCTGTACTCTTCCACAGTTTCATTCCATACCGTAGTGTACGTTTGGGTTTATGTGCGGATGCATATAATTTTTTTATATATTGTATATTAATACAGCTATTACAGTTCTATTTGCAGCAAGTTGTATATACCCTATATATATGCGTTTCAACATGGATTATTTGTTCAACGTGTTATGAATGAAAAAGTTTAGACTTGAGTCACTAGGGCTTTTGCTTGTTTTAGATATTGAATATTATCATGAGTAAACTGCTTAAATGGAGATAGGCTGTGTGTTTGAAGAAGCTTCAATTGAGTACATATTATATATTTTTCACAGAACTTTGGTATGTTTAATATCATTCTGTTAGCAAAACAGACTGGAAAAACACTTAAAACAGTCAAAATATTCAGTGTAGCATGCATCAATTTAATGCTTGCAGTTACTTTGTGTGTTTGACCCTATTTTGTCCCGAGAGGGACGTATCAGAGAAGCACTCCAGAATTGTCGTCGCACACTGTTTAACTTTTCTTAACTAAACAAAAGAAAAAGGGAAAGGTTGGTTTAGGCTGGTTACATGTTGTATGGAATTATGACAGAGTGGAATGGAAGTTTATTATTAGATTAACATTCCCCGCTAAAGTGATTAGCATTTTAAAATATTTCCCCCTCGAAGAAGGCTGTAATTATGGCTCTGCAATAGCTAACTGAGTGTATCTGTGCGCAAGCAGTCACTCACCGGACAAAACTAATTTTTAACTGTGTACGAAACTATGTATGTGTATTTCATTATGCATGATTCCATTCCATACTATCATATAATATTATGTACACACACTTTTATGGATGGAAAGTAGTTATAACTGACTTTTAATATAGAATAGTATACATTGTAGCTCACTTTGTTGATTTTATATAAGACCATGTCAACTTTCGCGTCATCATCATCAACACAAGCCATGTTTTATGCATGATGGTCATTTCACTTAGCTTACATTATTATAGTTTATTATAACTCATAAATAAAATTAGAGCTGAAGCTTATAATGAGTCGCAATTTTATACTTTATGATATTGTTGCTAACTATGAGATGGGAGGTTCAGGCCAGGCTCACTGATAGGTATGTGTCGATTATCAATAATGTTGAAATCCAGCCTTTTCCGTGCCTTGACATATTCATACTGAGACAAGAGCATGGACAGCATAAAAGCTGATATTATGGCAATATAATGACGAGAAATAAATCGTTTTCTTTGTCCTTGCCGTCCATCAAAATGGCAAACAGATGCGAGTTCTAGAATACATGAATTAAAATTATTATTATTACACAACCTATCTAGCTGTCCGTGGTAAACTACTACACTATTGTGTAAAGTGAATGATGCATTATGCAGGCTTCTATAGAGAAAGGAGGGAATAGCATATTATTATACATAGTAGTACATACGTAATAATAAGAAAAGGAGAAAGATTATTTTAACAATGCATTAATCCTTGCAAGTGAGGAAAATACACAAAAAATTTTTAACAAAAGTTCGTTGAAACACGCACACTTTGTAATTTGACGCATGCTGTATTTACACTCATGCATCACATTCCCACACTGTTAGCAAAAAAAGCAAGTGTTACTAGCGTTGGTTGGTGGTTTGCAATGTGTGTGCTAAAGTAGAAGTGAATATTAATGGAAAAAAGTAAAAATAGATGTTTCAGTCGGTTGTAGCGATTGTGTCGATGTCTTCGTATGTAATGCTCAACATTCTAGCTTAAATATAATATCGAAATAACTCAAGAGGTAATCTCATTGCATGCAATGCAGATGTAGAATAAACTGGTTAATTCACAAGTGGAAAGGTGATGAATTTTCTATCGGTATATATGCGTTGCGTGTATTCGTATATTATATGAATTTGTATATTATACTGATGTGATTAGCGTTTCATTCTATGTGTGGTACGTAGAAATTAAAGCAGGCATAATTACAGCAACTAACTGTGTCTTCGCCAAACTATGCACTGGTAAATTTGTATCATGTGTATATCCTTTCCATTTTTTTTGTTGACTGAGGTTTACATTGTCTCCTTGTGACAAGAAGGTAAACCAAAGTCAATTTTCAACGAAATGTGTCTGCAAGGAAGAGAAAAAAAATGCTAAAAACACTTTGGCTTCGATAATCAATCTCTTTACTCTGTTAAATATTGTATACAAACGTGTCGCGTAATGAGAAAATGTTGACTGCTACAAAACTCGTGTGGCGTGGCATTTTTTGTTGGTTTTGGCTGATTTGTTGACTGACTTGAAGATCATCATGATGTTGTTAGTTAACTTTTTTGCTTTTGGCATTGGACTCAAAGTATGTATACCTACTTATTCATGTAAAAAATGTTTGCATTTTTTTTTCATTTTGAACTAGGCAAAAAATGTAATTCTACTATGCTTACTGATTTGGCAGGCCAAAATCATTTTTGAGTGAATACATTTAATTGCATTCCTGTCCAACAATGTTATTACAACAAATTATATTGCTTTTGGTAGCAATTTGATACGAACCACACACGCTACAATCATTAACTAGCAAACAGGTACTTGTTTTTAAACGCTGGCATAATAGAATGCTACAAAATTGATAATATTATTATTTAACTTGGTCCACTTGTAATTCTGATTGCCATTTTATGTGACGAAGGCTTGCATATATCGGACAAAAATGTTTTCAAAATTATTTGCTGCAGTTTGGAATGAAAACGAGGAAATGCTCTAATTAAAAAATAAATACAACAAAATGTGAAGGAACTTTTAGAAAAGCTTTTACAAAAATGTATAAGTCACAAAAGGACGGAAGCTAATTAACCTTGTCATAAAATACATACATACAACATACATACATTTGTGTTTCTCAACGATAAGCTAGAAAGCTTGCTGCTGGACCGCATTTTATTATAACATACTTACTTATACATATAACGTTTTATGTTATGCAGCCACATAGTAATAACTTTTTACTTAACCATTTTCCACTTTTCGTTATGATGTAAAATTTTTGTTTGAGTTTGAGTGGTATTATTGGAGTGGACGGTGCACAAAGTTATATTGATAAGCATCACGCAAGACAAATTCGTAATCACAAAAGTTACAATGGTAGCGATGTAATAAAACATGAAATATCTATATCTATCAATAGGTATATATATGTGATTTTGTAGAAAAAGGTTTTAAAAAACAGGTAAGGATGGGGGAACTGCATTATAATGGGAAGAAAAGAGTCTTGTATTTTGGTACTTGTTTCCAACAAAATTCTCCTGAGATTTCCCATTCCTGGGAGGGTTATTAGGTTAAAGGTGTGCTTTGAAAAAGGTGAAATCGAGGAGAGATTTTGTATGACTACGGCTGACTGACTGACGACGTCAATGATGATGATGAAAAAAGTGTACTTGTTCTCAGCTTAAGGGCTTCCCTGTCGTTGAGTTGCTGTGATGAGATGAGTGACTAGAGTGAGTGAAGTAGTATGGGTCCAAAAGTACCAGCATACGTATCATCATCATATGAATATATGAAAACGTTTAGACCCATAATATTCCATCATAGTATATGCCCCACTTGATAATATATTTAACTTGAAACCAACCAAAGTATTATTATTATTATTATTATTTCTATTTCCCTTTTCCATTCTCTTCATCATGCTTGTTGTTGTACCATCAGTCAAAAGAGTTCTGTTCTGATGATGATGCTGATCCAGTTGATTTTTTTCTCATGTGTTATGTAGGCCCCTCCTTCTGGTGGAGGACCCTTGAAGTTTACCATTGCCGAAACGTTGGAGAGGATCAAAGAAGAATTCAATTTCCTTCAAGCTCAGTATCACTCGTAAGTTCTCTCTTTTTTTTTCTTATAACATGATAATATATAGGTATATTCATAGTTTTGTACTTATATTTTTTCGTGTACAAGTGCATGTACTTTTCAAACTACAACTACCAGAGTAGACGGTAAGGATGATGATGATGATAGAAGAGGCAGTGGTGGTGGTAGAAAGAGCGAGTAAAGTAATAATAATAATCAGGATAATTCTAGGTGAACTACTCGTCTCTTGTAATATAGTGATCTCTAAAAGTTATTATGTGTGTCCTGGTTGTTGTGTAACGAAACATACCTACAATAAAAA
>JAQIXW010004846.1:0-11083 GCA_034700685.1 Willowsia buskii | reverse complement strand
ATTGTGATTTAGGGATTTTCTTTGTTGACAAAGTTATTAAAGTGAAGCTAGCGATTTTCTTGCGCCATCTGTCTGTCCTTGATCTTTACTAAACTTGCTATTGAAATTTTTCGAGGTTGATTTTTAGTGCGTCAGACAACTAGATTGAAAATTCTTAAATATTCAGCTTATTTCAAATTTTTCACTTTACAAACTTGCCAAATCAATCCTAAGACCTGATCTTAATTATCTTCTGATGTTGTGCTTCTTTTTTAACTCCGCGAGCTTGCAGTTTATTACTGTTATTATAGTTATGATTATGGACTCTTACAGTTCTAGTACAGTCTATTCAACCCTTGTTCACTTGACTTTTATTAATGTCACCTTGTCACAAAGAGAGAGAGAAAAAAATTGCTACTCCACATAATTGACCATGCAGCTGATGTGGGGTGGTGGTGGCATAGACTTTGTTAGTTAGGCATAGAGTGCATAATAAAAACTGCTAATAAAAACCCTACATGCCACATGCATCATTGCACTGTCGCGCCGGAAGAAGTATGGAAGGTATATAGGGCATATATGGAATATGGAAGGAATATGGAAGGAAGGAAGGAAATATGGAAGGAAGGAAGGAAATATGGAAGGTATATAGGGCAATGCTGGAGAGAATGAGAGTTGAAAAAGGGAAAGTTGAACAATGAACTATATCTACCTATACACATAAAATATTCTCAATCTAAATGCGAGCTCATATAATATAACATTCGTCTCTCGCAATGAATTGCAGTCGTTATCACAGGAATGCAACACAATATTGAAAATAGAGTTCAGGATACTCCGTTGTTAGCATAATTATGAGAGTTGTAATTACTAAACCAATTTATTTTCATACATTTTGGCGAAATTGTTGAAGTGGCGTGGGTGACACGAAACAATTAATACACATACAGGTTTTAATCATTTGTCATTAAAGTGTTGTTTTTTAAATGTGTACGTGTTATTTCTTCAAGCATGGAGTGAAAATATATTTGTCAGCTATCACAACTTCTATTTCCATTTTTTCACATTAATGTTTCATTACTTTCACTCATTGAATTTGAATACTATAAAATGTGAAAATATTCTTCAGTTATATTTTCCTTTAAACTCTTGCATGACAAACTCGTTGATAAAAAGAGTTTAAACATTTTTTCAATCATACAGTACTAGCAGTAAATATTCTAGAAATATTGGCTCGATGCGTCACTCTTCGTTTTCACTTATAATTGAGCAAGATCAAAAGCACCAAAGAACAAGAAGAGTGGACATAAAGACAGCTGGCTTAAATCGTAACCAAAGAGAAAACATAAACAATTTTCATGACAGCAAGACCAAATTTAAAGTGACATGCACTCTCTTCTCTGCTTACTTTACTTACTGTCACATTCCCGGTCCACTCAACTTCAAGAATAAGAGAAAAGACGACAATGAAAAGACAGTAAAAGTAGCTAATGGTATGTTATTTTTGTGACATTGCCTCTCGTTGTCCGCCCTCTCTCTCTCTCTCTCTGCTGATCTTGGACCAATGGCTGGACATATAATGGAAATAATGGCAAAATAAATACACATATTGTATGGGCTCATGATAATGACGCGATGATCTTAAGAAATCTTTCAAAACCATTAACATATAATTCTCGTAGACAACTGCATACTGACATAGTTTTTTAACAATGAAGTAAGTAGGTAGATTCTTTTCCACAGAAAGCTGTATCAAGGTGACCCGTTATGGTCCACTTCTCTATTCTCATGAGAGCGAAAAGACGGGTCATTTTTCATTAGGAAACGACAGAGCCTAATCCGTATAGGCTTACTGTACAGCCATCTCCTTCTCCAGTATGGCTTTGCTCAAACAAGTGTAAATTTTTTTTAGCAAGTAGAGATAAAAAATACTCTAGTCCTGTGTTGACTGACCATGACTACTTAGATCTCCACTTTTTCAAATGGAGCATGCAATGCAATGCAATGCTCATAAAAGGTACATCTTTTTTATTTTAAAGCAAACTCCTTAATAGCCTGTGTAAGGGACGGCCATTGCTATAACAGCACACTCTTGACCAAACAACTGTGAAGCTGATTGTGAGAGATTGTTTATCACGATGACGGCTAAAAACCTTGACTTGGAGTTACATGGAGAAAGGATGAAGGAAAATGAGTCGTTGGCATAATTTATTGCACAGGTGAACAAAACTAAAGTTGCAGAGAACGGTACCATGGAATTAGGTGGTACGTGGCGTGCGATTCTAGAGATGGAGTGAAAAGAACCATTGCATTGCCTGCATGACCATCACTCATGGAGAATAAAAAACGCAATTGTTTGAGTTCCGCATAAGTCATACGAAGAGTACTCTTCATTAAAAAGTTACACTCTACCGCTATAAATGCGAAGTGCTATTGTAACAATACATAAATCCATTTAGCTAGATAGGTTTCCTGAAAGTAGCTGACACCTGATATTTGTTAGATAATGTTGCGGTACTAGTAGTTATAGTGAGACGAAAACGTCAAAACCTTTTAAATCCTTAAAAATCTGAAGATTTAAATCAAACAGTATGGCGGAGTGTGCGTTGTGTGAAAGGATGAAAAAGGATTACTGCGAATTTATCTTGGTAGCGCGGCTCCCTGCTGCAAATGGTATTATGTGGTGGAGATGAAAGTGAAAAGTGATTATCCGATCTGTTCCCTTGATAGAATAGAGAACAGAGAGAGAGAAAATGGAACAACAAACAGTAAAACTGAATGCATCAGTGGTGCAAACCGAAGGGGGACATGAAAGTATCTTTGCGAACCTGATTTTACAGCCAACTTTGTCAAATTATACTGTATAAAATGCCATGTTTGTGGCCTCGTATAAACATATAATTCCTAAATGTATCTATGTTGAAAATAATAAAAGCATAATAAAGTACCTTTTGATGCATGAAATGCATTCGGTAGTCAATAAATTAATTATATGTATATGCAAGACAAACAGGTTGACCCGATATGTCCTCCCCAAAAATTGGTTTGAGCGCGCCACTGAACAGAACGTTGTTTCCACTTTATTTTCTAGGAGCTTTGATTTTTTGCACACAGACATATATAAACCACAACGCAAATATTACACCAGTGTTTGTAGTATTTAGTAGTAAAAGTTACCAAGAAAAAGCTGTGTAAATATGTTGAATATAATGTTTCAAATGACAAAATAGTAACAAAGGATTTGTTTGATGATGCAATATACCAAATATGCTATAATGCCGATTATCATTAGATTAAACGGAATACATAATGCATTCGGAGAAGTAAATCGTAGACTTCTGAACTCGGCTGCTCAAAGGCTTAACTCGATTTTTTTATCCCATTAAGATGACCTTACTGACTTTTGCTCTTCCAGATTTTGCTCATTTTATTATAACCAAATATAATAACCAAAAAAGAGAAAACAATCCATTTTCAATTCATACTAACAATAATTTATCATGATTTATTAATTTTTCTAACCTCTTCTGTTAATTTCTCCTTTGTACACTTTGTCCATACGCGTTTCCAGGGCTGCTGATTTAGTCCTCGCGATGCGCTCGCTGTCCCTCTCTGTTTTCTCGTCGTCGTCAGCTCGTCACTTCTCACAACACAACTCGTTGCGTTTTAAATTTTCTTCTTAATTATTCGGTTTGGGCTGAAAACATATAATTAGGAACATATATGTCTTAAAAATATCGGGTACGAATGATCTTGTCCACGAAACATATAATTTTGAAAACGTATAAGAGAATATATGTATATTTATATATTTCTGTGTTTAATTTTTTATCATGATATTATCACTGTCAGGCTCTTTAATAACGATTTTGATATTTAATTTCATTATTATTATTATTGCATGTCTCACATTTACATTATCATTACAGGTCCTTCGGTGAAACAGTAAAAGTAGCAGTTGTTACGTTTTTAACTATTTTGTTTTAAGTTTGACATTAGAAGCTGTGTAGCTCTAGTCAAAACAATCAGTTTTAAAAACAACATATAATATATTATACATTGTATAATGGAATTATCTCAGCAGTGTCTATGCACTGTATCTCTGTGTTTGGGTTGAAAAGCAGTTAGTGTATGTACTGAACACTGAACCTATAAACACGTAAATAAAACTTAACTTAACTTAACTAAACAGTTAGCCATAAAAAATTTTTTAATCCACAGACGAACTTAAACTTATGCACTTCTCTTGCTGCCACACACTACTACTACTACTTTCTCCGTATTTTATTATTAGTAAATCTCTGTCTCTTCTTCTCTCATTTCTTCTCCATCTACTTTAACGTCTTGTCGTATTGTTCTGGAATGGCGTATTGTATATGGGACTGTATGTGATGTATTATAACACATTGTGAATTTTCACGTAAGAATGTATCCAACAGAGACAAGAGAACCAGACCACCACAAAATCAAACTTTTTTCATATATTAAAGCGATTTTTAGGCATCGTGCTTGTTTGCTAGTAAGTATTGCTGTTGCATACATGCTTAGGATTTTTTAACGAAAAGAGAGAAGCATAATACACGCATAACATCCGTATCCCGTATTCATACTCTTCTTACTATTGGCATACACATTCCACCTTTCTACATGTATTGTACATTGTGCATGTACATTTTTATTATGATTTTACGCCAGTTTAATTTTGCTACTCATATAGGTGGAGAAGTGCATTGCTTCATGAATCGCTTTGAGCAAGATGAAAACCGTGTGGATAGGAGAGCATAGAACCTCTGACGGAAAAATGGGGTATTCGAACTGTTCGGGAGAGGAAAAACTGGCGGAGCTGGGTTGGGATGCGATAGAGGAAGCCACTTGGCGCTTACAGTTGTTGATATTTCTTATGTTGCAAGGGTTTTTATGGCTAACTTTTTATACTATTTTGACTAAGAGTTTGCCTTTTAAGATTAACTTGGAAAGCTATGTATATCAATATCCATAGTTGCTACCATAATCTCATTTCTATCTTATTTTACCATTCCTTGCGTTTCACTTCTGTTACCTTTTCTGATGCAGATATTGTACATGCATTTCGATTAGCACGTCGATATGATTATCGTATGTTTCCAGAATTTTATGCAGCGAAAACATTTTTGGATAATCAACATAATCGCTTATTGATAATCTCTCTTAAAAAGGGATTATCAAACGGTCAACAGTGCATCATTGTTGCTGGTCAGCAACAACCATTAAATCAAAGAAATCGATTATGTTTATTATCAGCATCAAATGCATTACAACAAAGTAATATAAGGAACTAGGGATATGTAACTGGACAAAATAAACATTGCAACAGAGATATGAAAACGCATATATTGAAGATTAAACTATTTATTTCTAGAAAACTTCATAAGAATGACGAAACATTTTATATAACGATTTCATATCCTAAAAATTTTCATCTCTCAATTCATACCTCTCACAAATATCATGAGATCACAACCGCCACCATATTAAAACAGAACTACAACTCTGCATTCATCTGATTTTTCCATCTTTCCTTCCAGGAATTTCCATGTTCGCCATATACTTTCATTTCATTATTTCAAAATCTAAACAAGATATTTCACTCGCAAATATACGCACTCCAGGCAACAAGCCTGAAAGTCAGTACCTACATTTTTGTTCTTTCCTCGTGACACCATGCTGCAGTTATTGGCAAGCCATACATTGTTTATCATCATACTCCTAGAAATACTCCCAAAGAAATTGTCCATCTCTATATTCCAATACACCATGCAAATGTAAGGAACCTATGTATTTTATATCAATTCCATTGTCTAACAAGGCAAATCACTGCTAGTCTTTAGCTTCATTTGCTTTTTGCTCTCTCAAATCAATTTTCAGAGTTACCACAGCAGAGTCTCTTACGCAAACAAAGTCGAGTTGATAGAAAGATCCGTCCTGTCAATATACACAACGTCTATAAAGTCGAAGACATCACAAACGCCATTCAATAAATAATGATTTCATTACTCTCCACAACATCCATATATACTACTTTTTAAATGTATAATCCTAAGATCCTTTTAAATTTTATGCTTTTGTAATGCTTCTGGGAAAATCCTTTCCATTCATCATTATGCCATTTTATTCTTTTTGTTTGATGCCATACTTTTTGCTATATGCTTTTGCTCGCAAGGGTACACTATCACGTCAAAAAATTATACTCATCAGAGATATCAACATTTATGCATGCTTTTCATATAAAAATATTACTATTATTAGAAGTGGTAGTACTTAGCTAAACATCAGATCGCCTTATATTAAAAATTACTTACGTTAGATGAACAGAACAGGATCGCAAAAGCCTCTCTTACTTACCTCCCGTAATGCACGAATTTCAAATGAATCATTGCCCAATCCCACATGATGATAAAATATATGATGGATTAAAAAAGTGAAAGGCCTACCTATACTCCCGTAATATAAAATAAATAAAGACAACTTTATTAGAAATGTCTACCCAACAAAGTCGCTCCTGATATGCAAAAAGTCAAGATTTTTTGCAACCCAGAACCAATTTCGTTAATAATGTATTATGCCAAAGTTGACGATTCGTAAAAAATCGACATTATTACTACAGACGAGCGAATTATACGCATATATTAATGCTGTAGGAATAATGTCATTATGAATAGTACCGAAAATTAGACGACACGTGGGCGTGCTGGTGTTTGCAAAGTGACTTTAATCAACACCCAGCAGCAGCAACCGCAAGATCCGTCCACGTCAATAATCTATTATGTATACAATAATAATCCTTTTGCGAGAACCCTCCATAAAGCTTTCCTTGGGAAGCTATCGGACAACTTAAGTCATCTCTCATCATCACAGATTCTATAATATACTTTCCCTAAAAACATATCATCAAAGCAAACTCAGCTTTTTGCATAACACAATCACACTTCTATGATGAAAGTACACACAAAAAAGCGTTATTCAACCTGATTTTTAGTTTTGAAAGCTGATTTGTATAAGAATGCTTTTGAAAATACATAGAGCGTGGGTTATTAAAATTATACATATTATATCCGTGACGATATGTCATTGTTAACCATATGCCAATAAAGTGTGGGGACACCTAAAGTCCTTTTGATAGACAGTAGGATTATTGTGTCTTTATGACGTGCCCATGAAAATTATTATGGTAAGCTGTATTGATTCCAAAATCACATTTCCCACAAAGAAGCCGACAAACGTGCTGTTAAATATAATATAAGTTGACTTAATAATTTGTATGGTCTGCTAGTGGGTATAATACGGGATAATTAGAAATTATGAAGAAATCATAAACCGATTTATAGGATTCATCTCATCGGCTTCATATCGTTCGTTCTTGGTCTTGACTGCCAAAGACAGGTGCAATGTTTAGCTTCAAAATAGAGTATTCACACATAAGCATATACTTTAACTGCCTAATTAAATAATAATAACGTATTAAGTTATCCATATGAAGTTGATACAGCTGTGTATATAGATTTTACGACTTGAGGCAAAAACAAAACCATAGCAATAATCCAAACATAATCAAACTAACGTGAAGAGTCTTAAAGTAAACCACGTTACATGAGGACATCAGCAACGCAGCGTCAGCGTCTTTGTCTGCCCTTCTTATGATTCCATATACTCCCATCATATCAAGAACACGTAAAGGACAAATATCACCTATTTCACAACGTTGGGAAGCACATTCTCAAAGAGAATGCGAAGCTATAATGATGTCCTTATGAATTCATGGCATTCTTGTCCAGCCGAAAAAATAAAACGTAATTAACAGCGTTCATCATCCTCACCACCATGACCATGACAGAGAAACTTTTTTTCTTGAGAAAAAAATCCTGTCCGGCCACCACCACTACTACACATACTGGGCGCATGGTGGTATAAAAATAATATACATACATTAGATCTTCCTAATGTGCTCCTTTTAAAACTTGCTTACATTTTACACATATTTTCAACATTTCATAATACCTACATGTCTACACCGCAAGTCGCAAGAGAGAAACGTTGCGCCTTATTTGACGAAGAAACTTGTTTGTTCTATGTGGTTAAAACGGCATTACATTTATTGCTATATTCATCATGATGATATGATGTTAATAAGAATTTGCTGTTGTTATTGTGGTAGTATTATAATAAGTGGAGGAGAATCATGAATCACCTCATGTGAGAATGATGATTGAGCAGTGTAAAGAAAGACGCTGACGCTGCGGTACGCTGTTTCTCACTCGTAATAATATATGCATGCATAGAACTCAGCAGCAAGAAGCAGCAGTTCTTGAGAATGTTGTCGTCGTCTTTACATTTAAGCTTTAATAGCTCATCTCATCTTCGTCATGCTATTTTCTAATATACAAACTCAAGTATATCTTAGCCATTTTAAAATGATGATGAGGCGGATGAAGATGTAGAGAGGAGAAGGTTCTCTCTGTATATGTTTCTCAGCAGTCAATTTGTAGTGCTGCACTGGCCAAGAACACTGTCGTTCTGCAAAAAAAAAAAGAAACAAATCATCTTGAAAACCTTATAAGATTTTCCACTTGTTATGGTGGGATAATCCAGTAGTCAAACGATTGGTTTACTTTGTATTCTGAAAAGCACATTTATATTGGCTATTTATACGCTCTCCAGTAAGAAGATCCATGCAAATCTTTAATCGCTAAAAAACGTTATTGCATAGCTGCTCCAGTTTTTGTACTCTACTCTAGGATTTGGGATGAGTGACTGACGTTGTGCAAATTTTTATCTGTTGTTATTTTGTTGTTACGTAGCGCTTTTTCATGAGAATCATAAAAAAGAATAAATACTAAGAAAAAAGGAGTTTTAATCATCGTCATCCTCTCCATTGTGATTGTGTCTCCGGCTCATTTTTTCAGGGCCCTCTTTAATCCAATTACTTATCTTCGTTAAACATTTATTTGAACAGCTATTCAGCTAGCCTACTTTTTTTTACAGAGAAAGCTCAACTTTCAGCGAATTACTCTGGAAAAAAAGAGTGGACAAAATAGTGCTTCAATCTTAGTGAAAAAATACATGATTTTCATGTGCACCCTATACGTGGACTATGCTGCAGTTTCTACATGAACTTGTGTAGTTTTATATGATATAACATGTGAGTAGGTACATTCATCTTTATAGTCCACGTGTTGTGTAAACTCGAAACATTTATTGCCAACTGCAAACTAGACTGCTGATTGCGAGAGTACCGAGTGTCGCTCACTTCTCCGGTTTCTCTCTTCATCTTCTTTTGGTGCCGCCAGTGATCATGAGAATGATAAGAAGGATTGCTACTTAGGTAGGTGGGTATTTTTTTGAGGGTAAAAGGTGACTGATCAGTAAAACGAACTCGGTGTGTGTGTGTATCTATGTTTGTAAGCTTTTTCATCATCATCGTGTCATCTTCTCCCTGGAAGAAAAGATTGGATCCTTTTAGTTGCAAAAAGTACTTGCACAAGTGCTTACAAACACACAGACGTTTAGAGACCGTTTAAGTGAAAATCATCACGATCATCAGATGCCATGATGATTGCAAGTGTGTCTTTGTAAGAGTATGTATTCTGCTCTGGAAAAATATAAACAGTAAAATAGCCCATTTTTCTGGTAGACCAAGAAGGAGATCAAGAGGATAGGTAGTCTTGTTTTCGGCCTCTCTGGGACTCTCTCCACTGAGGATAGGAGTCCAAAGTAAGTTTAATGGCTAGATGTTTTATAAATCATGCATTAATACAATTTACGTTTGTGGTCCGCTCTGTGTGCACTTCACTTTTCATTTCGGTGGAAAAAGCAACATCTTTTCATGTAAACTTTCTTCTCCCTTTTCCATCGGTAAATAAATAACTAGAGAAGTTTTTGTAGCAAAAAAAGCGAATACTTGAGTCGAATTCCAAATGATTAATTTCTACTACTGTACATATAGTTAGGTACATATTTTATATAAATTTAAAGCTAATATTGTATCGGCAGAGCTTTAGAGATGCAGATGGTGACCATGTCTGATGAATCCATGTCAAAAGGCTGAGGAATCCACCAAGGAAAAAAACTTGTTTCGTTTTCCTTCCTACAACATTCTTCCTACTTCTTTAGCATTGGTCTGTTCGGTGATCAATGATCAGAAGAGTTAAATGTTGAAAAATAGTAAATATATGAGAGAGAGCAGTGGGTACTCACTAAAACTGTGTGAGGAGATACGGTTTTGTGTTGGTGATGGTGATGCACCCATAAAAAGTGTTTTTATGCGTTTGTTGAAAAAGGTTGAACAAGACACAGAGATGAGATCATTTTTAGATGTATATTCTTTGAAGACAGATGCAGAGAGAGAGAGGGTGAGAGCAAGGTCTTTTTTGGCAAGTGGGGGAAGAAAAAATTCTTGTTGAAAATTAACTGAAACGTAGTGTCAAATGCTGTCTGAATCCTGAACGTGTTGTGTTTGATGTAGTCTGAAAAAATAGTCTCGTGTATTTGTAATATGATTATTATATGAGTTCATTAATTTATTTCACAGCTTGAAATATCTTGAACGTCTTGAATAATGTGAATTGATGGTGATGATGTTTGAGAGCATATTTGTCATATGAGTTAATCACACATAGTTGAATCTTGCGTTCCTTTCCCCTGTGTTCATTCTCTTGTTTTTGTCATCATCGTTTTCTCATTATCATCTCATCGTGCGAAAGCAGCAGCGCTTTTGTTGTGCTTTTGTTTTGCACTATAGAAGCAGAGTTTAGGGGAGGAACGTGAGTGAACCAGGAGGAGACACAAAGGCGCATAAAATAGAGAGCCAAGGAGAGAAATTCATGGTCTCGGTCGATTTTTTTCTCCTCTTGACATTTGCATTCGAAGAATGATCATCACGAAGACCACGACCAACACATATACTATCACTTAACTTTTGGTCGGGTGGTCCCTCCAAAAATAACTTACAGTTTAATATGCTCTTCTCACGAGGGACACTCACGAGGTGTTCGGCTCAGAATCACTTGTCACTTGGCATGATTGAAGTACTTAATAAACTATGTTGTGAGGTATACCTCTTTCTTTTGAA
>JAQIXW010004845.1:0-11085 GCA_034700685.1 Willowsia buskii | reverse complement strand
TTTTGAGGACAAGATCATTTGTACGCGATGTTTTTAATACATATATGTATTATAATATATGTATTCAGCCCGAACCCCAAACGTTACAAAAAGATGCAAACTTTTTGTTTTTCGTACTACCTCTTATCAATTTTGCTTGACAAGATAACTGGTGTTAATTCTTACTAACTAAAGACGAAACTAAAAAACTTTCTGATCATTGTCCATAGTCTTATATTATTTGATATTTGACATATGACATGTAATCAGTTTTCACTTCATACAAGTAATCAATTATTTTGCATCTAATAATATTGGGAACCCTGCAGCATATAGACATAGCGACATCGCGAAACTATTTGGTAAGTAGAGTTGTTCCAGACATAAAAGACTAGTTAAAATCTGAATCAACAGTAAAAATGAAAATATATGCTCCCATTTCCCATCATATTGAATATTGTGCTATCCTACTTCGACCGAGATAAATAGATTCTGATTGGCTTGGTCGTTTAAATTTTTTTCCAGAAAGCTTCAAGAAACCGATGGAATGTTTTGGTCATGAGTCAGCATTAGCCTTTTTACTTTGCTTTTAATTTTTTAATGCCTACAACTAAGAGTTTTTTAATTGTCATTTTATGAATCAACTGAATTTTACATGTTTACCAATTTTGTTAGTAGAGCTGTAGTTTCTAATGTTTTAAGCAGACGTAGTTTGCTAGCCACTTCCAGGAAAACAAAATTATTACAGCTCCAAGTTGTTTATTATCTACTTAATAGAATAAGCATATTAGCGTATCGCTTTCTTATTAAAAAACACCTCAAAAATAAATAAAAGCTCTAAGCTGAGCTCCAGACTACCTAATAGCCATTTAACGACCCCGACATTATTGTTGCTGTGTAATGGACTTTGATTTATTTAGAGCTGCTTTCTTTTTTACTTTCTGAAGTCAACACTTAAATATTAATCGTGAATCTGTGACAAATATAATTGAAATTTTGTGTAGTGACTGAATTATGCACATGTTTACGTATTTTGGTGAGAAAAGCGACTGTTTTTGGTGCATTAGTGAAATCCTTTTTGGAAGCAACTTTCCTAAAAAAGAAAAGAAAGCGGATAGACAAGAAGTCAGCTCTTCTCTCTAGATTTTAAGAAATCGTACGTATTTTTTGGAGCAATCATGATCATAGCAACGGGAACACTTGGAATTATTTTAAGAACTTTGAAAAATGTACGTTCCCGTTCGCTCATCCCGATGGCTTTCCCGTTGCCGTACGAGTTTGACCCCAAACGAGAGCAATTCTTTGTTCCGTCTTCTTACCCATCTTGGTGGGTGCTCGTACCGTTTTCCACGATTATAGGAGGGATTCTACTTGAACTTCTTCTCAAGCTTATCAAACCAAACATGTCCCTTTGGGAACGCGTCTTGAGCACACATCTCACTGTCCTCTATGCTGTGGTAGGCCTCTGGTATGTCCGCTTCCTTCATTTTGAGCGCCACTCTGTATGCCGTTTTTTCAATCTACTCATCTCGTTCGAAAAGCGACACGTCCACTCCAACAATTCAAAAGAAGTGGTTTTCGAACAGTGGCGGAATCGAGAAACCAAAATATTGTCAGTTTACGCTCGCTGTTTGGACGATGCCCATAGATTTCTGACCATTAAAGTTGGGCCAATGGTTGCGGCTCTTCTTCCCAAGTCACCCCGGAATCTGCTCTCTCCTTTTTTTGTTGCGTTTAACCCCAAATTTCCTGCATATTTGGAGAAGCCTATGCTGTATCTATTCGGCAATTGGGTGGCACGAACTTGGATCTACTTTGTGGTCTTTGGCTACGTTGTCAATTTTGTTGTTGGAGTGAACGCTTTGAAATGCTGCATTCTCGTTTTCGAAAGGTCTCTCGTGGATACATCTAGAGACGCGCGAAATCTGAAATATGGATTCAAGGGAAAGTTGGCAAATTATCGGGAACTACAGGTCATCTTCAACTTTTACAACAGCTTGCACAGATCAACATTGATGGTGGGCATTCTACTGATCACCATATTCGCAGCCATTGTGTGCACCTATTTGTGGACAGGCGTTTCCCGGGAGTTAGGGCTAGCTCAGTTCTTATACTGCGTCATATTCTCAAACATTTACGCATTCCAGATCATCTTTGCGTTCGGACTTGCGGCAAAAGTTTACAAGACATTTTGCAAGGCACGTCGTAACATCAGCATGAAACTGAAGCTGGAGAAGGTCAATAAAGGGAATTTTCGGGGAACGCGGAACGACTGGGACTGGATTGAGCGGTTTTGGAAATCTTGTCCAGATTTGAGGGTGGAGTTTTTTGCAGGAAACTTCTTTGATGCGACAACACCACTCGTCATATTTCAGTTCTGCTTGGATCAAACTGTGAGCCTACTTCTCTTGAAAAAGTAATTTCTTGTGTTGATGAACACCAAATATTTGCACATTCTCTTGTACAATAATTATTGTAAAGCTCACATTTAAACTTAACACAATACAAAATAACTTGCCTCTGGGGTAAATGCATATTCTACGCTTGCAAAGTCGGCTTCTTGTATAGAATATTAATATATCGTACCAAAGCTTAGTATGAGGGAGTAGAATAATTATTTTAAGAATATTTCTATTACAATATTCGATAACCAGATCAGTTATAAAAGCTTTTTCTTCGAGAATTCAACATCATGTTAAAAGGATCAAGAACTTTATCTGCTTAGAACTTTAAAGTAAGTAGCTTAGAAAAACTGAAAAGAAAGTAACAAATATGTTTAGACTAATATATTCGCAGTAATTATTTTGTTAATCGTAGTTCATATTTTTCAGATATTATAAGTATATAAGTTAACATATAGTTTACAGTAAAATGATGATTAGGCCATTTAATTGTTGAGACGCAATTGAGTGTTTCGCTAATAGGTTGATAAAATGCAGTGCATATTTTATGATTAGATAAAGTGGTTAAGATATTCTTCCATATATTAAACTTTGAGAAATATTAGAATCAAAGTGGTAGCAAACAGTCACGACAACAACTTAATTATAAATACACATGTCTACTTACTTTTAAGAGAACTTATACGTAAGAGAGTATAATAATTAAGTTACAACTTACTGTATCCACTTATCCTCGAGGAGACAGCGGAGTGGACCAGCGATGGGAGTGAAATTTAAAATATTTTCAAATTTCGAATAGAAATTAGAATCTATAAAAGCAAGCACAACTTTTATCAGAGATATTATATATTCTATTTAAATTGTTTAGAATTTTAAAAATTACTAAGCAATAAAAGCAATAGGATAAAAAACTCAAGAATACCGTCAATATTTTTCATTACAACATTTTTACTTTCACCGAAAATACCACTTGGGAATAAATAATACCTTCAATCGGAGCTCCAGTCTGCTTAATAGCAATTTAATGACCCTAGCATTAGAGCGAATGGAAATATTAATAATTAAGTGTTGACGTGACTAGTGCAAAAATGTTGTTGTTTTGTCTCATTTTGCGGATATAATTTCGAAAATTTTCTGTAAATATTTGAATAGTAGCTGTCTAATGGACTTTGATTAATTTGAAGTTGCTTTTTTTCTACTTTCTGAAGTAAACATTTAAATATTAACCTTAAATCAGTGGCAAAATATAATTGAAATCTGGTGTAGAAACTGAATTATAAACATGTTTACTTATTTTTGCCAGAAAAACGACTGTTTTTCGCGCATTAGTGTGATATTTTATGCTAGTAACTTTCCGCAAGAAGAAGCGTATGCCCTTGGATAAAAAGTCGTCAGTTTCTTGTTTGGATTGTAAGTGGTCGTACGATATATTCTGGAGCAATCATGATCATTGCAACTGGTACACTTGCAATTATTTTAAGGACTTTGAAAAAGTTCGTTCCCGCTCCCTCATCCCCGTAACCTTCCCATTCCCTTATGACTTTGATCCAAAACTGGAGCAATTTTTTGTTCAGCCTTCTTACCTTTCTTGGTGGTGGCTCGTACCACTTTCTCTCCTGACGGTAGTGTCCGTATTGGAAGCTCTTCTCAAACTTGTAAAACCGGAGATGTCCCTTTGGGAAAGCATTATGGGCACCTATCTCATTCTCGCCTATTCCACCGTGTCCATCTGTCTGGTCCGCTTTCTTCATTTCGAGCGCCATTCAATCTGCCAGATTCTGAACCTACTCATCTCACTCGAAAAACCGCACGTTCACTCCACAAATCCGGAAAAAGCGGTTGTCAAAGAGTGGCAGAATCGAGAGACAAAAATATTGGCATTGTTCACTCGTGGTTTTGTGGACACCATTCGGCTAAAAGCAGTGATGGGACCAATAGCTGCAGTCCTTCTTCCCAACTCACCATGGAATCTACTCGTTCCTTTTTTTGTCGCGTTTGACCCTCAAAATATGGCTGGATATGCCAATATGCCAACAGCAGCGTGCTGGCCCACGCTGCTGTTGTCCCTTTCATTGTCGGGTACCTTTGGACTTCAAGTCATCTTCGGATGTGGACTGGCGGCAAAATTTACACGAGTTTTTGCAAGGCTCATCGTAATATCACCGTTAAAATTAAACTGGAGCAAGTGAGGAGTGGAAATTTCCGAGGTAGGGGAAACGACTGGCGCTGGATTGAACGGTTTTGGAAATCTTGTCCAGATTTGAGGGTGGAGCTCTTCAATGGAAACTTCTTCAATGCGACAACGCCCCTTGTCATATTTCAGTTCTGCTTGGATCAAACTGTCACCCAAATTTGTCACATATACATATATATTTCAATGTTGCACTTTGTACTAAAATTTTAATGGAAATATTTTACAATTTCTCGATAGAAAACTGTGAAGACGTGCTTTTCAAAAACTCTATATCACCTAAAATACATTCCGTAATAATTTACTATCAGTAATTGAAGTAAAGATAACACATGATATGCTTAGAAATGAAAAGAATTTAATTATTTATTGTTGTGCTATAAAACTAATGGTGTAACTAAATGATATATTGATAGTTTGCTTTTAGAGATAATAAGAAAATATTGCGGTACACTTTTTTAATTGACTCAACTACTTCTTATTTTAAGTTTTTTATCATCCTTTAATCAATCTCTTTCACGCATATAAGAAAGGCATGTACGGTTATTGCTTAGCAGAATATTTTTATCTACATATTTCAAAATATTTAATATAATCCTGCTAGTAAGTGGTTTGCCACGCGTCATCACAAATTTAAGGATTCTACTAGTCGACCCATTTCCCAGAATGGGCCTCTTCAACGCCTTTTTAAAGAAAGAACAAGTTATCCTTCACTATACATATACACATTATGAAGATTTAATTTAAAATGTTTTTTTTCGCCTTCAGGATGAAGGATTAAAAAATATCCGAATGATGGTTTGTTCAAGTATTCTAAATAATTTTATTTGGTTGTACAGCACTTCCAACGAATATTGTCGTTTCCACTTTTAGTGAAGTGCCATTTTTAATTTTATTTCTTAACATATATATGTTGGAATTTAAAATATCACCCAGGAATACAAATATGTTTATAGATAAATCGTTCAAAGTCCTGTTTAAGTTATGCGTTTAGTCGCAGTATTTTTTGCTAATCACGCTTGAATAATAAGGACTTTTATAGCTCAGTATGGAATAATTAAAGCAGCCTTTAAAATAACGATTCAATAGAAGACAATTGATTGAATTATCAACTTTATTTGAATGTTTGATATTAATCTTTAATGTAATACTAAAAAAGGAAATACTTGAAATATCATGAATTTATATTAAAAATTACAGGCAAGAAAATACATGGAATAAACTCAAGACAGGATATTCTAGTAATAAGTTGTTTACCTATGTCAATGGAATTAAAGTTTTTATTAAAGCAAAGTGTACGTATAGCTCTAAATGAAAATTAATTGAGTTACATTCCTCCTTCCTCCTAGAATCTTTTTGATCTATGTATATATGCTCAATATAACAATAACTGAAACGTAATATTTCGCATCATTGTATAATAATAAAAATACTGACTCATGTACTAATGCACATAAATACAAATAAAAGTTGATATCAATCAAAACGCTTTAGTCTGGCAGTTTGTATGAGTGAAAAATATTGGAGAAAGCACACAAATATATTTTTACACGTCAAATTTATTCCACTTTTGGCGCCCATCGAAGTAATCGCTTTAGAACCAAATTATAAAAAATTTTGACATAAATTCGACTTAATAACACCAGTGCATAAACGTGCTTGATATCGCACGGACTACCTAACTATGAAACCTTTCATTATTCTCATACTCTGTACGTTGATTAGCGCAAAGCTTACTTCGTTTGCAAAAAACAATCCAGGGATAAATGAGACTTCGCAATTCAGCAGATACTGGCCATTCATAAGGAAATTTCTGGATTGCACTGTTTATTTCTCCAGAACCGATGACTCGTGGTTGGATTTGTTCCAAAGCGTATTGCATCTTTGCCATCAGCAAAACCACCATAGTCCTTGCGTAAGCATTCACACTGTGTCACCTGCCAATGTTACCACAACTGATGAATTTCAGCCAGATGCGAGTTTGTATTGGAGTGCAACTCATTTAAAGGAAATTACACCAATTTATAACTTTGTGTTCTCACCTATCAAATACAGCGACCATTGAATTTTGGAGCTACCAAAAGTAAGCCACACCCAAGTGGACTTTTACCAAGCTGAGAGGCATCAATGTCACTTGGACAGCTTGTCATACTGCCGATGGATTTACGCACCAAACTTTGTTTTCATACCGGTCACAAAACGTATGAACCATAGGCAAATGAACAAATTTTTTGGATTTTATTACCGCGGTAGGAGGGCACACTACCGGATCTCCAGAGTATTTCTATTGCATTGGGAAAAGTTTCAGGTTGCGGGCATGTGTCTCAAATGCTTTCTCTCTGAACCAAACTACAACGAACAAATTCACTGGAAAGATGTGAAACGTCACCAGATGAAACTACCCCGTGTAGCCATAATACGTCTACTTGATTACACAAAGCATGCTCGTGATAATTCCCCCGTAGATTCCAAATGCACGTATAACAATCCAACTACTTTTGTGCGGTCTAACGCATTCGATTTGTGCATTCTGGAAATATTCTATTCAAAATACAATGTGACAAGTTTCAATTCTGCACCCTACATAACATATTTTGCACACCGTTTTTTTGGCACATATGTATTTTTGTTTGGCTCTGAATTTGTTGGGTTTCGCTACACAATTTTCATGAAGCGGTTGAAACGGAGTACTTCATTTGAAACTTATTTTTCGCTTTTGTCCCCGTTTGACTGGAAGGGGTGGTTGGTGGTAGCTGTCAGCCTGCTATACTTGGGCATAATCCTAAAGCTGACGCAACAGTCAGTAAATCCGTATTTCTGGTTGTTTGGAACACTTTTGGAACAATGTGATGATAATCGCAAGCAGTTAAACTGGAAAAGTTGGTATCTAGTCGCAATTTGGTTGCTGGCGGTGATACTTGTTCGTACAGTGTACACCTCAGCAATGTTCACTTACATGGCGAAAGAGGCAGGTCCTGGATACGTTCCTGAATCACTGGACGATCTAGTTCAGTTTACTAATATCAATTTACATATCTCGCCAAGTACCAAAAATTACCTGGAGTATAGAAAAGAGTTTGTCTTAGAAAGTTTTCATAATTCATCATTTCGTACAAGATTTTTAAAAACTATGAACCGACTCGTTAACAAATTGGAGTTCTCTGATTGGTGGTTTGTCACATTTAAAATTCTGGATGAAGGTCCCGCAAGCACAGACTGCAGAGGAGGAGTCCACAGGGGTTTAATTTGTTTGAACAAGAACATATATCAATCTCATAAATTTGAAAAATTTGCGCTATTGTATTATGGTCAAGATGATTTTCGATTCGAGTACTCCTCCGCCTCGATATCAAAGTTAAATCTTAATCTGATGAATGCTTACCACGTTTTTGAAAACCAGGACCAAGATTTCGTTCCTGATCTAAAAGCATGGGTTACCCATGGAAGAGCAACGTATCACCATTTGTTTCAAAAATGCTTTGGCTTCATCATTGAGTCGGGAATCTACGCATTTCATTTATCAAATCTTGGAAATAAAAATATAAAGCAGCTCATTCTGAGGAACTTTGTTCCTCGTGCGAGTGAGACGATGGGGAACCAAATTTTGAAATCGTATGGGCAGTGGAACAGCTTGGGATGTTTCCAAAGTTACAAGCAAGTGTGCTCTTCTTCGTACATTTTGAAAAATCAAACGCAATCTAGCGAGGACAGTGTTGTGCAAATGAAAGATCTGCTAAGTTTGTGGGTGGCTTTTCTTTTCATGATGCTGCTTAACATTTTTGCTTTTGTAATACTGGATATTTTAGTTAGTAAATATTCGTCCAACTAATGATTCAGTAAAAATATGTAAATATATAAAAAACAGCTGTATGTAAAATTCAGATTCTATGTATATTTTTGGTAGTAATATATACGTTATGTACACAAGCACGTTGGTCCAAATTAAAATATGTAGTTACATGACTAGAGCTAGCTATTATTTTCATTTGTTGAACAATAGGATGTGACTCAAATAGGTTTATGGCATGCTTTACTCATAAATTTTTTATTATCTGTCCGTCCGTCTGTGTAGAATCCATCCATGGATTCCATAGTATTTACTCATCACTTTATTAAAAGTATTATTTAACCCAAGAAAATGCCATGCTACCAGCGGTAAGGACCATATCACAGTATTGTGAGTTACACATGTAGTTTAGGTAAGTTACTTGATTCATGCTTTTACTTATTTTTGATTTGAAATAACAACCGTATATTTTCTATAGCGATTTTTAGCTTGATTGAAAACTTATTACGTATGTCTGTATATATTGATATGCATAAAAAGCATTTCCTTGTTTTATTTGTTTCATCCAGCACAAACTAGTATACAACCTGCTTCGTTGGGTTGATGGAATTTTTATCTGTCCGTAAATACTGGCAACAAACTAATATGGTATTTGCCACTTGTCACGTATTTATAGCTCAAAAAATTGATTGCTTTGCTAAAAAGGAAAACAACAGAATTTTAAAGTGCTATTGGTTATAGTTCTCCCGTAACATCGTCATTCCAAACATCTTAAAGTAATACGTGAACTTTTGGACCGATAACGCTGACATAAAATATACTAGATAAAATTATGTAGTAAAATCCATATTTTTCGGAAATTTAAAGTCCAACATAAAAGTTAAGCTACAACACTCATTTCTCAAAGGTTTGAGGAGGCTTATTCTTTGGCTTGGTGCATATCTCACACACAACAAAATGCCTTTTCCAATATTATGGTCATTCAAAAAGAAACGCATTACTACCAATGCGTTTAAACCAAACGAATGTCAATTCAGAATTTGATTTTAGATTCACATTAAAAAATCCTATATTTAAGATATGTAGAGTCAAATCAGAGTATAAAGTTGAGTGTGTGATCGAATAAAGTAATAATAATTAACACCATACGTTAATCTCAGTTCCAAAAGTTCAAGAAATTCAGTGAAATTAAAACATTTTGTACATTGTCGACACAAAGGTGTACTTAAAGGACAATAGTCTTTTTTTTAAATTCGATGAACGTTTTGAGAACTAATTACTTTCAAAATTCTTTTAATAGAAGAAATACTCTGCAGCATAGGATTTTAGCTCAAATTTTTCCGTTCTTCCTTAATGAATATAGGATATACACATCACCCTTAATCTAACTCAAAAATGCAAACAAGCTAACTGTTGGCAAATATGAAAAACAGCATTTCAAACTTCTTGCTTCTTACATTAGCCCGAATCAACATCTATAGTTGCTTGGATACTAAATTACAAGTTTGGCTATTCTATTATGACATTTCGGAAATGGACATGGAAAAATATGGACGACTTCGTGACCTCACGTTTCCTGAAAACACTTCACATCCAGATCCCACGTTCTCCTTGCCATCTTTTATTGTAGCAAAGATTCTAGCAGACAAAATCAATGCTTCTTTGAAAGTAGTCGATTGGCTAAATCCAGAAAACGAAATTCGTTTGAGGGAGGGAAATTGCCACATGGAAACAATCCTATAGTGATTCCATCACTGTCAGACTTTTACAATCGTCGACTGTCTCCTTGGCATCAATGGGCTACATATTCTCGTCAAGCAAAATTACGATCCGAACAGGCTCCAGTTTACAAATACGAAGACATTAATGACTGGACATTCTTTTACTGTGATTTTCCGCGCTGGAAAAAGGGACCGATTTACAAGTTGTCTATTTTCTTAGACGTGTATACCAACCATGTTTGGTATTTGCTTGTGTTAATGGGGCTTTCGGTATCCTGTTTCATTTCAAAGCAACTTATTTCAAATGTTCTACTAATACTGGAGTCTGTTTTGTGCGCGAGCGTGTCGTCCACCAACAAGAATAGTTTTCTACTTATACTCTGGCTTTTTGGTGTTAAGCCACTTGTGGACATTTATACAGGAGATCTTTCAAGTAATTTAGTTCGAGCACCTGAAGAAGAGGCTATCAGAACACTAGCGGATTTATATGCCAACGACTACTCAATGTTGCCGCCTCCGTTTGACACCATTGACGATCGAAAGGATCTCCTTACCTACATGACCTCCAACGAGGCTGGCAGATACGTACCTCCGAATTTTCTGAGTTTGAGGAAACTTTACTCAAGAGTTAAATCCGTTTCTATGGATACTGAAATGGGAAGGAAACTTATTCAAAACCCTGTGGAGAAAGTGGCAGTGGCTGACGAGGCAGTAGTGGTAACGCATGTCGCCAATATGCTGAGTTACCAAACACATCAGAACAAAGTCGTCAAATGCCATTTAGGAGAGCAGCCAGTATACATTGGCCCTCTGTACTGGGCATTTTTCCCGCCGAATCATTTACAGCTGGCTAGTGCCTTTCAACGATTGGTCGATTCTGGCATTCAGAGTAGGATGCTGCAAGAAATTCGTGACATGGCATCATCCGACCGAGTGCAGGATAGAGACATGTATAAGCGACTGAAGAAATCGAATAAAGGAAGCTCTGAAAGTCAGTTTATTCAA
>JAQIXW010004844.1:0-11089 GCA_034700685.1 Willowsia buskii | reverse complement strand
TGCCAATGGAACTTCGTGTAAGCTTGAGAGTATCTGGATATCTGAGCAAACGTATAATGGAACGCATATTGACCTTAGTTCGCACTGGTTTCCGAGATGAATTGATTCGCTTGAAAAAGGTGGCAATGTATAGAAGATTTGAAAAGAACTTAATAATGGAATCTGTAGATACGGTGAAGCCAGCTATAGCACTTGATTTATGGTCGCCTGTAGGAATAAGTTGTATAATGTTGTACGGCATTGGCCTATCTCATCTTTGCTTAATATTGGTATACTCTTTATTTACCAACGTCACTGAGACAAAATGTATGCGGATTGTAATTTTTACTTTAAAATATCATGTCGCTTTGCGTCGTCAGTCAATACTCGAATATTACTTTAAACTTAAAATTAGGATAGCTCAAATTATTAGGTAAAATTCAACTCAAATTCAAAGCTTAAATGACTAGTAAAAATATGAATAAATAGAATAAGAATAAATTGTGTAAAAATGATATACATTCACCCCGGCAGTACTCTTGTATAAATCGCGAAATAAAATATTTTTTAGACAACAACATGAATGCATTATAAGTTCAGTTTATTTATATGTTTTAAGTCATCCTCTTGCTAACGTTGGCATCTTGACAATATGCTAATAATGGAGCACGACAAAATGTACACGCACACATTCCCTTAAATTCCGAAATTCCTTTTCCAACTCTTAAAAACTTAATTTCTATCATTTCCACGAAATTATAGTCCTCACATAACTATATGCAAGTATTTTTTGTAGTTTGCAAGATGGTGGTGTATTTTAAAATAATTAATCATAAAGCTGTTTTGATTCTTTCAAGACTCATATTGCATGTAAGTAACATGAAATTAGTCCATTTGAAGATAGTATCACATATTTCTTTCTAACTTTGCTCAAATTTTAATTTTCTTAATTACCTATTCCACCTTATTCTGTTTCGCAAGCCGTTGTTCAAATTTTCTTTGCAATCAGACATGTACTTCGATGATGTTACTTTATTCTTCCATTTCACTCATTAACACAAAAACTTAACCTCGAAGCAAAATAGTTTCATATACTTTTACAAACAACTACTTCAGTTTAAATTCGTGTTTTTAAACCAGTCTTGGCCTATGGTTTATGAGAAGCGATAAAATGCCTGGAACCCCCAGCAGGGGAATTTCTAGCTTGCATGGCTGTATCGTAGCGTCTAGTTGTAAAGGACCACTGTGGTCATGACTTCAAATAAACCTTCAATCCTGTGGAAAATTTGCATAAGGGAAAATTGACCACCAAATGGAATTTGCGGTTCGTGGATACGTTGAAGCATAATGATTACGACCCGGTTGGAAAAATTCACACACATCTAAATGCGCATAGTTGCGAGTGAAGCCAAAATCTGGCACTTCCCGTCAAAGCAAAAATTCGTGTTTCTGGGAGGTTGAAAGCATGATTTCAAAAACGTGAGCGAATTGCAACGGGGAGTAATCCAGTTAGTCTCAAACTTCATGTTACTTAGAAACCAGCACGAGGTTTGAGTAAAATTTAATTGGTGAGTATATTGTCAGCTAGACCCTTCCAGAATTACAAGAAGAGACTGGGATGCGAATCATATATGAATTTTTATTTGGATTTTTAAAATGAATAAAACGATTTTTAATTAACTGATTGTTAGATTTGGCAATATATATATATTTTGACGGTCCAAGTTATTTATTAGGTAATCGAAAAAACAATTTCCAGTGTTGTGATTTCATTTTTCTAGGAACTGAATACATTTTTTATGTATTTTGTATCTGTCAACATTATAAAAGCGTTGAAGAAATATTTGGATTTATTAATTTATAACAGCAGCTATGATAATTTCATATCAAATATTCTGGATAATACAAATGACATGCGTAAAATAAAGTCGATCTATTATTACTGATCTTATTGTATGAAAACTAAGAAATTTATTAGAAACTAATAAATTAAGACAGTAAAGCTGTTCATTTAAACTATCAATTAATATTTATAGTACCTAAAATGTAAATTAAATTGAATGACCGTACATGATGGCATAAATGGTCAAATAAAAAAAAACTATAACTAAATAAATACTGAAAATCAATTGGTATCGTCCCTGCGACCCATGGAACCTGTATATGAAATTTCAGCGAAATCGGTGGAAGCGTTCGGGAGTTATTATGCTCACAGACAGACAGACGGACAGACAAACGTCAGAAAATCAATACTTGCTTTCGCATAATGAAGCGGCGTAAACTAATATTTATTGTCTCAAAAGGTTTCCTCAAGACATTGTGGCTATTGCATCCAGGTTATACAGTAATACAATAAATGAAGGTTCATAGTTACAATTTTAATATTGAACAAATTCAGATACAGAGTAAATTAAAGTGCATAAATAAATAATTTAAAATTAATCAATTAATCATAATTTAAAAAAGAATGCAAGGCTCACCATTTGATGGTAAGCTAGATAGTAAGCTAGTTAATATATAAGTAGACTAGAAATTGCGGAAGAGCAATGGCGTATGCAACTTGCATAACCTTGAAATATTTGTCTTTTTGTATTATTAGTCAACTAACACAGAAAAGTTGAAGGTTATTTCTATTCCGCAATTTTTGTTCAATATACATATCAACCAGTTGAAAGGGATAATCTAACGCAATATAAATCTAACGTGTGGAACCCGTTCAGTGTTATCATAATATCATAACAATAATGACAACCATTGTTTTCTACATGAATTAATTTCACAAGAAATTATCATAGTGAAAATGAATTGACCCCAAACTTGGAAACGGCTACTTTCTCCAATTTTTTATGTTATGTCCACAGCAATGATGAATAACTCATTGCTGTGTTTACTCTTTCTTCTTATTGCTCATCACAACTTTGTCGAATCTCGTAGGTACTCCCATTTTTAGCATTAACTTCGTGTTTTTAAACCTGTCTTGAATTAATTTTGTTAAATTTTAGTTCAATGCTGGCATAACAACTGTGTCGACAGTAATTGCGACGTCGATGATCTCGGAGAAGCGATAGACTGCCTGCAATCCCCAGATGGGTAACTCCCAGTTTGTGTTTCGGTCGCATGGGACTCATTGTCAGGGGACTACTCTGTCAAGGTGAGAGAATGCTACAGCTTAGAAGTAACTTTTTTACGCCTGGAAGAAACAACTGCAGAGATGCGTGGGATGGGCGGCTAGTCTGCTATTGTGATGAAGATTTATGCAACACTCAGGAGACTCTTGAACCTACAAAATAAAATATACAATTTGAATCTTTGTTCATAGTTAATTTTTAAAAACTGTTGCTTGAATCGAAAAAGAATAAAACAATAAAACTTACTAAAGTTGTTAAATTTACAACTTACTGTGTACATGACTTAGAAACGAAACCTCTTACACGTGACTCTCCTGCAGACTCCTGTGCGTGATTTTGGACGGATGAAATATTTTCATTATCGTTTTGACCGTAACATAATCTATATCTGTACGTTAATCACTCATGAGATCATGCGTGGTTTGTTCATTGCTTTTGTAGAAAATTGCCAAAAGCGAAATTGTTACAAGTTTCTTTATTCGTCCATGCATTATGTGATCTGTAAGAAAAATGTGTGGGAAAGTAGATTTTCAAAGGAGTTTTGTAATAAAAATTATGATACTTATGGTTTTGTTTTTATTTTCTCCCAATTAAAGAAATTTGTGATAAATGCCTAAAACCACATTTTAACTAAAATTTAAGTTTTCAAGTTGCGAAACGACGTGACCCTAAATTTCAGATCAGCAACGTGAGTTACATCATTTGATTCATTTACTTTTTTTATATGAACATATTAATAAGTGGAACATTAGATTTCAGAATTTTATTTCCAAAACGCTATTTCATATTCATTTTTTATTTTTGAAGACTTAAACTTCCATTTAAAATGAATACATGTTTATAAGAAATAATGGAATATCTTTTATTGTTTTGTACAACATTGATTCTGCACTCAAATTAATTATAAACTTTTTCTGGAGTCAATATGTTACGAAACACCAATATCGTCCAATATATGTACATAATAAACTGACATAACATTCAGAGATTCAATATCGAATTACACAAGGTGGCTCTTAAAAGTAAGATTTAGATAAGTTTAGATTGCAGGTTTTAAAAGAAAAAAAGGTAGCAATAATGTGGATATTTATGTTTTGCCCCGCAATTGAACTTAGTAATATATTTCTTTTTTTCTTGTTTTATTAAGACGCAGTCTCTCAAAGAGCAAACAAAATTACAAAATGTGTTCATTGCAAATTAATGCTTGGCATAAAATTTAAGTTGCATTAAAATACTCATAAAATTAGAAGTTCATACAAGTCCCCTACTCAGACAAACACATTTTCTACTTAATTTCACATATAAGCATAGCCAACATTGCGTAATCATGTTTTTCGGCTGCTTGAACTCTCTCTTCACAAATATACAAGATTTATTTGATATAAAGATTTTTTCTGACATGATATTCGTTAATGAATAGGTAGTAAATTTTGAACAGTCACAAAATAACTTAGCATTGTAACATAATGTTTAAAAATTATTTGAACACAAAAAATTATTGGAATAATTCAGATTCCATATTTTGAATATAAAAACTGATTTTATATAGTATTCAAGCCAGTATCAATTAAACTACCGATATACACACTGCTGGTATTGGTGAGTTACCACGTACATCAATATTTGCAAATTGAGATCCAGCACCATCCGCAGGGGAGATATACCCAAAGGTATAACGTGTTTTGCATGTGCAGCAAACGCAAATCATTATGAGGATAAAAACAAAAAGTATAGACATGCCGTATATCATGCCAAATATGGCCTCTATTTTCAAATCCATTTTAATATTTTTAATTAAAATGACACCAAAATATTGAACAATATTTCAAAAATTGGTTAGTTTTCACTTTCTCTACCAAATAGCACAATAAATTGTTTCTTTTGAGCACAAAATCACACAAAGGTATTTAACAGATTTAGTATATTGGAATGGTGCACCACAGGTCGCTTTCCTGAGCAAACGACGACTAACAATTTTTTCAGAATCCACAGGCTAAGTATCTGTTTTATATAGCAATCAGATGATGATATCAATGTTGTGGGATAAACACGTCAACAGAACATGCTCTATTAAATGAAGTAGCAATCACGTACTTAATTATGTGATGATACAAATTCTAAGGAACGTGATGGCATACCCACACAGATTGCTTCTCTCAACTCAAAAGCCTACACGCACTCATAAATGTATTTCCAAGGTCTTAAAAACAATGAGAAATTCTGATTTGCAAAGTTTGTTGTATATGATCTAAATGTGACCACTTTACTGACATAATTTTTACTTCCGAGAGTTTGAACAAACAAGATGTAATCTGATATGAAAATAGCTTAATAATTTCAATGAAAACACTTTTTGGCAGATTTTTTACTTCAATTTTTACATCATAGTACCTCATATTTATAGGAACATAAACCAAAGAACAATTTGTTTTTTCTTCGAAAAAATGAAGGTGTGTGGTTTATTTGTGTGTGTAATTTTAATAATTTCTGCATCCATGCTGGCAAAATATCTACCGCAGTTTTCATCTTATTAATTTTGATATTGCAAAATACTTAGCATTAGTAGACCGTATGCTTATCCAATTTATGCAGTCATAATCATTACCCAACAGCTCCGTCATAATCCAACATGGACATTTGAAAGTCCACCATTCAGCATTGTATTATTAGATACAAAGAAGTTAGCGCTAAACATTAATAATTTAATACGCATTTCTTAATAAATGATGGATAAGTTCAAAGAAAAAGTGAGTATTTGGTTTGTCGGTTTGATGTAGAGAGAGCCAAGTTCTCTGCGATGATAAAAAATAAAAGTTTTTCTTGAATGGGTGATACGATGACATGATGGGACAGTGTGAAACTGCTTGGTAATCTTCTGTGTAAACATTAGGCTGCTACAATAGATGTTTTAACTAATCATAAACAAGTCCATTAACATTTCTTTACACGTAATGTACTGCCTATATTTTCTAACAATCTAGATATTTCCACTGACGCATTTAAGAACTATAAGAAATATCGACGGGCTTCTTATAACCTAAGGATTTATTGATTTGACGTTACTCAAGTTACAAAAATTGAACTCCAATATGTATATAACCATGCAACAAGCTCTCTTTATTTTCTTGTGCATGTGGAAGATGAGAGCCAATCCAACCAAATTATTTAAACTGTCTAAATAAATTTTTTATCGCAAATGGAGCACAAAATATTTAAACTTTCAAATCCAAAAAATCCAAGTGCTTACAGTGGGAGGCAATCATTTAAAAAACGATATTTAATAAATATTAGACGGTGTTCACAAAAGGTTTACAACATTATAATCTACGGTGTCGCAACTATAAATGTTAACTGTGCTTGAACATGTTGTTAAGATGTTTGAACAAAACCTTTAGTTAATAGAATTTTCTAAGAACAATTGTTTTTTATTATTATCACTTATCATTACCTAATTATATTTATTTTCACAGTATGTAGGTTTTTAAAGAATACAAGTCAATTTAATACAATTTTAATAGTGCGTATTATTACTGAAAGACTAAATATTTAATTTAAATGATTAAGAAATTACATATTTTAACTCTGTTTGACTGTTTAAAGAACTTTTTTTCATCTAATCAGAGATAAATACGCTTGATTTTTTCTTTTAGAATGTACAAACTTACCATTTTTGTTATAAACTTTTGCATTAGAAATAACCTTAAAGTGGATTCACTCATTTTGAAGTGTGAATAGCTACAGAACATAAGCCGATAGATAGAGATTCAAGCCGTGCATCTATTCACTTTCATTTTTCTACCAACATTATATCAATAATTCTTGCAACGCAAAACATCTGAAATACCAAAGGCGTCGTATTGTCAATAAAATTTGACATTCCAAATGCAATCATTGCTTCACGACAAGACTTGACGAACCGCTCCAAATACCTTGCTCTAGTGCGATTAGACTTACCTGCAAATATTTTTACATCATACTTCAACTTTATAAACTGCTTTTGAGACTGCATATAGAAGTCTCCTGCAAATCCATAGACAACCACATGATTCAGAAAAGATTGACAGACCAGTCCTCCCAGAAACAAGCACAACATCCATGGGATTTCCCCTTCCGACTTGGACACTTGGTGGACCAACGTATTGAATGAGACAATTTGAACTATCCCGCTGCACACGAGAAAAACAAGTAGCACTGACTTCATCGCATAATTGAATCGGTTTACAATTAGTTGGAAACTCCGATAACCGCAAACATTGGTGAGCAGCTTGTCCCAAATTTCCTCATCTTTCCAGTTCTCGTTGGGTTTATTCAGGTCCCCGAAGCGCCTAGTTAATTTTGTAAGTTTTAATTAATCAAATAAAAGTTTCAGGTTTATCTTAAGGACCGAACCTTCAGTAGGCCCTTACATGCAAATCATTTTCCCATTGTGTGAAAGCACCAGACTTCCTATCATTATTTCCACTACTTGAGAGTAGCCCTGTAGGGCGATCAGGTCCCAGACGATATAGTTCGCCACAAATATAAGTCCCCCTTCCAGTACAGCATATTGAAACTTGTCACTCTGGTTGAACATGCCTTCAACCACATTGATGGGTAATGTTGGACTAACGACAGCTGCTAAAGCGATAAACAATGGAATAATGTATTTGCACGCAAAATAGGAAATTGTGCTTGAATATTGGACAATTTTCATTCTTCCGGTTGGCGGCAGCACAATTCCTAGCAGAGAGAAACATCGATTAAATATATAGATTAAAATATATACTCCATAAAAATATGGTAATTACCTTCGCCGTATATTTTCTCCATGTCGAGGTCCGCATTAATAAACTCTGTCAAAGTTTCTGGATGAGCTCCTCTCTCCCTGTATCTCACTGCGCATATGAAAGCTCCAGCGAGTGTTAAGAAGCACATGGATCGTTCCACAAAAGGCTTTCCTGAAGAAGAACTGAACCCCAGATTCAAGATTGACAACATATTATTCACGCAAGATGCATAGAGAATTGCAGATGCTAAATAATGTCTGTATTTGGTCAACTTTCTGTCCGAAACCAGAACCTTTCTAGTTTTGGGATCAAACCTGTACAATGTTCCAGCAAAACTTGGGCTTCTCCCTAGTCCCCGAAGAAAATTTGGTAGAAAGTTATGTGAGATGAGCATCTTTCTTCCTCAAACAAACAAAGGGAAAATTAGAGGGTTACAAAAAATTTACCAAGCAATCCATTTTCCCCGAAAATCTATTGTTGGCAAATTTAACTTACGCTCATGTTGGCGCCAGCCGGGTTCCATGTAATTCTTCTTCCAAAGTGTAGTAAATACTATTTTTTCTTCCGGGTCTGATCCCCAAAAAAGATGATGACGTCAACTCGTATTTCACACAAGTTAAGTTTCAATGTCAATCAATGCGACACTTACACATTTATTTTTTCCCAGTGGCGCAGTCGATAGTATTTTATGTAACAAATTTTAAGGAAACGCACTTGTCATATTTATTCAGCGTCCTTATGTGTCAATCAAATTCGTAAATACTTCCAATGGCAGGAAAATATTATGCAGAAGCATACATATGAAAGGAAGTTTTCAACAAAATTCATAAGGAAATGCTTTATCTTGTCGACGTCATGTCTATTCCACACCACAGGGTTCTTTTTCCGAAGGTCCATTAAGAGCCCAGTTGTATCCTTTGATTGATAATTTCTCAGAGGGGCTTTGATCTCTAAAAGTAGTTGAATGTCAAATGAAAATTGTTTACTCTTAAGTTAAATAAATGGGAAAAACGTTTATAAATTTGTGTGCGCACAATTACCTCGAATCAATAAACTCGCATGAGATTCGACCTTTTGTCGTTTCCTACATCGAATGATATGGTTTGGTTGTAAGTTTGCCTCAAAACGAAACACAGAATTAAAGCAGACTTGAAACGAGTAGTCAATTTTGATCACTACTGCGTTCATCACTAATATTTGGCGGATACAAGCAGAGTAAAATAAATATAAGACAACAAAATGAGTAGGCAAAGAGTTTCTTTAAAAGAAAAGCAAGTAGCACATGGAAAGTTCAAAAAATCGTAATATTGCTAATGCACAATAGAATGGAAGGAACTTTCGATTCTTTTGTGCGCCTAAAGCGTTTCTTCTTCAATATTCACAGAAACTGGATATGGACAAATTATTGATTTGTAATTAACGTCTTGGAAATGAAATGCTTTCCACATTAAAGGAGTTGCCATAGTTCTTAGATTTGGTTTATACTTTTTAAAAAAAATGATCGAGTGATTGAATGTCACGGTCGTTCCTGTTGTATATAAAATACCATTAATGTGTCATAATCGTGTCCAAATGCTAAAATATTTTAAATTTTCAACAAATTTGGTGTCAATTTTAATCAAGTATTTTGTGGGCAAAATCTTCCACAAAATTTGTAACTGCAAAATTTGTAAATTAAATTTTGACTCTAAATTTTAGGTAAATACATTTTTTTCAAATTCTTCTTACATTGTGGTCGTATCATATTTCTGATACACTTTGGAACATGTACCAACTAATTGATGTGCAGTTCCATAGTTTTTTATAGGTTTAAGTCTATAGAAATTACAAGTTAAAATAATATTTCTCCAAACCAAATGTGTTAAACTTGTTGTCATTTCAAGGTGACGAGGAAGATTTGAAGACAAATTTATTCAAGATTATTTTTCATGGAACATAATAACTAATTGAGTTTATTAAGAGTCATCATGCAACAGTTACATATGTAATCACTATTGCCATTTCAGAAAATTATCTGAAACTTTCACTATTTACCCCCGGTTATGACTCATATTGTGTGGTATTTATTTCTCTAAATATAACATTTTTTGTGTCTTTCTATATAACTAAGGCATTAAAGTTTGGAAATCGACGCATTTTAAAAACGCGCTACTTTTATCAAAGAGCGAGCTTGCTCTAATTATGAGACCAATATATGAACAAGTATAAAATTGAAAAAAAAACCTCTTAAAATATTAAAAACCATAATATGTATAAGTACCGGTATAACGAGATTCTACTGTATTATTTGCTGTTTTACTAATAATGAGATAGTGGCATAACATCAATAAGAAATGGTTAGTCACTCAACTCATAAATGTCCACTTACAATAGCAACCATTCTCACGATAGTTTATTATATTCTGTTAATACACTTATTTAAAATTTAAGCAATATAATCAAAACACAAAATAAACATAAATGTGTTTGAAATAATTATTTTGGTTTAATTTAAAAACTACATGGCGTTAAAAGACAAATTGGGAAGTAGTTATTTCTTATATCCTTTTATTAACATCAATTACTATTTCAGGTACACAAAAAACACTCACATGAAATATTGGATTTAATTCTACTAGGATGCTACCAGTTAGGGTTTGAGCCCTAGATTGCTTTGAATATAAATACTGTTGTGTACGTACTTGGTTTATAATCACTTTACTTTTAGAAATACTTTTTGTCTGAAAAAACAACACACGTAAAATATTTAACTTTAGTTATGTTTTAAAAGACTCAACCTTACTAGAGATTGGTGTGATCTTTCGGACTATACACCTGATAGGAAATATGAGCCTTGACATTATTATTTTAAGGGCCTTTACAATCATAAATAGAATCATAAATTTATAATGAAGCCAAAAAGCATACCACGTTTCAATCACTAGACACAAAAACGCTACAGCTAGTCCTGCAGGAATGATTAGAAATATAGCCAATATGGGACCAAAGATGGATGATTTGCCTATTTGATCCTCAGCTGAAGCCATACGCCCACTTCGATGGCCATAGCTGGTCATGTAATCGCTTACTGCTTCGTACCAATAGTTATTAATTCCAGAAGTCACCAATCCCTCCAGTCTTTGCAATACAAATGGATAAAATCTGTTTCGTAGACGATATCCTTGAGACATGTCGACAAGCTTGTCCACTCCCAAATGTGAGTTTGAAATACCATTT
>JAQIXW010004843.1:0-11089 GCA_034700685.1 Willowsia buskii | reverse complement strand
AATGCTGCCACGGTGTCTATTGCTTGCCATACGACTTGAATCCAATTCCCATCCAGCCACCCTCCAGGAATGTCCTGTCCGTCAACTGCTGCAACGCTTCTCTGTGCAAATATTCCCGTCAATATGTTCCCAACCATCCCACCGATCCCATGACAAGAAAATACATCAAACGAATCGTCAACTCGGAGAATGTGCTTGGAGCACATTGCAAAATTGCAGACGAGAGCTCCGACAAAGCCGAAAACCAAACTGGAACTTGGGGTCACGTATCCTATTTGTCAAAAACGAAAGAATTTGAAAAGTTTTTATATACAAAATGAAGTCGCAAGTACTTCTATGTACCTGATGCTGGAGTAATACTGACAAGGCCGCAAATAGATCCAGCACAGAAACCCAATGCAGACCATTTCTTTTCATGGCGGAAATAATCAATTACACTCCATGTAATTCCACCCATTGATGCAGCCAGGTTAGTCGTAATCATTACTGTTACTGCTCGTAAATTGGGATATAAACCAGACCCAGCGTTTGCAATTAACCATCCACACCAAATAAAGCTGGTCCCGATGTATACATGTGTCATGTTGTGTGGAGGTCTTTCCGTCGTGTCCTGGCGTTTCCCAACCATATAGGCATAAGCCAAAGCTGCTGCCCCCGTTGAGATATGAACTGAAATTTAAGTAATTATAAAAATTTCAGAGAAAGATTTTAGCTTCCAAAGCTAAATTTGTTAAATAAACATAACAATAACCTCCCAGTTGTTGTGAAATGTGAAAAGATGAATAAAACTCAGTGATTCAGCTATTAAAAAAAAAAAAAAAACAATAAGTTAATGAATTAGAAAACAAAGGTAAAAACTTTGTTTGATTTCTTGCGTTTGACATAGCAACTTACGCTCCTCATTTCTTTGTAATTGGAGTCAACTTCAACTCCTAATTATATGATGGGACAAGATTCAATCTTAGCAGGTTGATATTGCAATGGAACAAGAGTTTTCTCCGCTTGCTCAATCAGGAAACTATGAACCAAATGAGCAAGACCAGATTTCACTTCGACCAGAGCGAATCGCATACCTAAAAAAATTTGAATTCAATAATATGAGACTTTCTTATAGCTGCTCACATTCTTTAGTTTTAGTTAATATTTGAAATACTAACAATTTCTATGAAAATTACCGATGCAATTTTTACGTTCCATTCCTAAAGGCAAGAATGCGTCTGGGATTCTTGAGTTTTGCTTTTTTGGGGTAGAATGCTCAGGGTAGAATTTTTCAGGATTTTCATAGCACTCCCATTATGAATACCACTGACAGGTATTCCGACCACAGTATTTATGGGAATTACAAGTCCGGACTCTGGATCTTTATACTCTTTGGTACACACCCTTTCCAGTCTTGGAACAGCCGGAAGCTTAGGCAAGGTCTCTAAAAATTTCAAAAGATAAAAAGTACAGATAAAAACAATTTCGAAAAAGGATTCACAAGCATGTGAAATATTTAGCTCCATCTCACATAGCCCCATTATAAAACTTACAACAACATTTAAATAACCGGAAGCACTTACCACATATCACCATTTCCATGTAAACTAGCTGATTCAAATCATCATAGTACTGATTACCATCTTCATTCGTGATCTTGCCAACTTCCTGCCTCAATTTCTCTTGGACTTCGGGATGGAGGGCAAGGGAGTACAAAGCAGAAGTAATTAAATTGCTTGTCGTGCTGAATCCCGCGAAAAGAGGACCATAACTGCACTCTGAGTATTCATGACATCCTCTGTGAGGTACTGCTTTTTCTGGGAAACTTCAATCTGGGTTTCCTTTTCAAAACTGCTTAGTTCATCGGGGCCAGCTGTCTTTAGTTCTTTGTTGCTTCCACCATCAACTGCAAAAACTCATTCAATTAGTTCATCCCTTCATTCTTGTTTCAACATATCCTCAAAATATTGGAGAGCCTTCTTGTTGATAAGTTGTAGCCCAAAGAATTTGCAAAGTTTGGGAAACTTATTTCTTGAGTATAGCATTTATTATTATATTTATTATATTTATATTTACATTACGCATTATAATTAAGCATATATAGATAAACAATGCACCATTTTTTTCCTTCACATATTACGAATTTCAGCAACTTACGTCAAGCTCTATTTCGAATTTGTACTTCAAAAGGTCCTGAACATACCAGCACTTTCCGAACCACCTTCGGGTCACTTCTTTATTTGACTCTAGACGGAACCAGTCGTTGTCTGCGGCTTTATTACTGAAATTTTTAAAAATCAAATAATAATACATTCATTCATCTATCATCCGTTGACCCAATCGTTGATCGTGCTAATCTTCATAAGTTATTCTGTTTTTCGCACATGGCAGAATGACTACTCACCTTAATCAACGACTGATACTTATCCTTTAGCCTTTGCACCCAGAGTTTCGGATAGTCTTTAGGACCAGCCTTTGTTTTTAAAAGTGGTATTCCACTAAGGGTCTTCCTAGTTGCTTCATCCACCATTTATGAAAAAGCTTCTTCTTAAAAATATTCAAATTGATGTATAAAACCTAAATGCGTTAAAAATGTTCCCGCGTTTCAAATTAAAACGTTTCTTATGACAGACTACTTTATACACCTAATTGCAGAGAAACGATGATAGCAGTTTAGACTAGAAAAGTTTCACTCACTCAAAAGACTCACTCCCTTCCATTCATCTCCCTCCAAACTGGGCAGCATTTGTTTCAGGAATCCATCATCCTTGTTGAAAAACTGGCGTCGATCAACAATGAGGTCGAAATCCTTGATCATAATTTTCTTCAAGAGTTCCATATTCCTCGCAATTAGAACTTTGTAATCTGGTTATTTATGTGTCGACACATTTATGAAAATCAACAATGATCTATCTGGTTTCGCTGTCATGTTCTGGCCTGTGAGTCTTCTCGTGTTCTCTTAAAGACCGCTTCTGCTTGTAAGCTGTTGGAAAAAAGTACTTTGGGCTACATGTAATGTTGACCAAAACTAAGTAAACAATAAAATCTTGATTCATACCACTTCCGCAAAGGGAACAGACAAACTGTCTCCCTTTATTGTGAGACGACTCATGTTGTGAGAGGAGAATTCTATTCTTAAAACCTGTTAAAAAGGTAAAATAAATATAAATGTTAAAACTGTTAAGCCTTTTTAAACATGTGGTACAATATAAGTAGTGGTACGTACGCTTTCCACATTTGGAACAGTGAAAAGGTTTATCATCGGAGTGAGTCGTCTCATGGATCTTTAGAGTATACCTTTCCTTAAAACCTGTTCCGCATATGCCACAAACGAACGGTTTCTCGTCTGAATGTTGTTTACTCATGTGCTTCTTCATTGTATCTTTTCTTTTAAATTCTAGACAAACAAGCAAAGACAAATTAAAGAGCGAGCATATATTATATATTGGTCGACCAATTACTTCACGTACCCCTGTTGCATACGGGACACATATGCATTTCAGTTGGGTGGTTACGCATATGGCCCTCGAGTTTCTTAGACGTCACAAAGGCTGTAAAAATATATAAAAATGAAACTTATATGAATGTCATAATATTTGTGGCTTAACTTTAACAAAAAGTATAATATCATACCTTCACCGCACACTTCGCACACATGGCACTTAATTGGCTCTTTATTATGGATTTTCATATGGTCGACCAATTTTGCTTCACGATCAAACTTTCTACCACATTCTTTGCATATATTCGGATGTTCTGAGCTCCTATGGTCCTGAAAGGCTCCGCGAGTAGGAAACGATAATTGGCAATCCCTATAAAAACAAAAACTTACGTATTTACACGCAGATATTTACTCGTGTACGGTAATGAGTGCATGAAACCTTACTTGCAATAGAATGTTTCCTGAATTGGTCGACCAATTTGCAGAGGAAGAAATTCCGTTTTGGGATTAAAAAATTCACCCTCTGCATGCGCCAGGTTCCCTGCATACGGAAAGTCCTTGTCGGATTTCCCATCAGGATATGGAGTAAGAGGGACGACCCGTCTTGAAATAGGATCGAATACGAGCTGATATTGGAACGTATTAAAAGCACACATGAAAGCGTCTTTGTCCACCTTTTGATTGACCATCGGTTTCAAATGGTCGACCATCTGCAATAAATCATAAACATTTACATTAAATAGTTATTCTAGAGTCAGATATGCCGTTAGTACATGGCTATACATGGTGTGTTTTACAGTTTTACCTCTTCATAGCGAAAGGGTCGACCCATATTCCTGTACAACTTCGGTGCTTTTTTTATTCCAAAACCTCGTAAACCTCCTTTGTAGTAATCACATCCGACGAGTATACAAACAGCGCGTAGACAATCCAAATCGTATGGGTCGACCCATGTATGCTTCAGATTTTCCATTTCAAACAAATCGCCCTCTCCCTGCTGTTGGTTCATCCTGAACAGAATTCTGTCACATCCGTATGGAATAAGATCAGCATCCTCTGTGATGACGACATCAATGAGCTTGTTTCGCAACATGTATGCAAGTTGGGCGTCTGCCTCGTGCGGGGATTGTACAAACTTGATGTTCATAGTCCGACACCACTGTAATCAAAACAAGAATTAAGTTACGTTTAACTATAAATCAACTACGAATATGAGTTTGTGTCGACACAAGAATGTTTAAATCTAACCGTTTTAACATATTCTATGTCGGAATCAGTTCTTTGGTAGCACTGCCGCTCCATCTTGGCCGCTTCCTCCAGCTGCCCGTCATCGTGCAGTCCCTGGGCTTTTAATGCCAATTTTCTCCGTTGTCTGTAAATAGAAAAAATTGTGTTGACACTCATTATCATTCAACGTTTTATGGAATGACTTTAAAACCAAATCTGATGGATGCTAATCCCCTACAATGTAAAAAGTGTAACAAGATTAGTCGACATATAAAAGCTCTTTGGCGTCATGTTCGAGAGCCTCATCATGAGAGAACATGGCCACGTCCATACTGCAACTTTCCGTTCATCCGACCAGAAAACTTGAAACAGCACCTGAAAGTAAAGCATCTTCCAGAGGGAACGGAAAAGATACTCAAGTGCAAAATATGTGGTGTTGAGTACAAACATAAAAATTCACTGCGAGGTCACATTCGACTAAAACGTCGTTATGCGTCTGGGAAAATTTACCGTTGCATTAAATGCACTACCGTGCATGTTAATTTGCAAATCTACAATAACCATATAAAACGGCATGTCAATCCAAAGTTTTTCCCATGCCGTATTTGTAACACCAAGTTTCCAAATAATAGTCATTTAATGTACAATGAAAAAGTTAATTGATTTTACGTAATCAGAACTATTAAAATGACAAATCCAAATTCAACTAAAGATGGGCTTGTTGAGCTGTGCTTAAAAACAACAGTGAAGATGCCCATTCTCAGAATAGAGTATGAAATTGCAAGAATATCCATAGCTAAAGAAGAAAAACGGAAACAGATTGCAAAGCAGGAAGCAAAATTGCGATATGGAAATGAGAGCAATAGCTGACAAAAACCGCAAAAGCGTAAGGTCTCAACTGTTTTATTGTGGTTGTGATAGGAAGCTTCCAACTCTTGAGGGACTGAAATTTCATGAAAAACATTGTTATATGAAAATGAAATTTAAAAAAAATTTCGTTCGAAGTCATAAAAATGATAAGCCTTTCCAATGATTTCCTATTTACGTGACACATCTTCATTATGACATTCGTAAAAAGCCAATAAAAAAAGTGTGCAAGTGTTCGTATGAAGGCTGTGACAAACAATAAAGCAAAACGGAAGGCTTGAAATTTGAAATACCAAGTGGAAGGTGGATTCGTGGAGTGAAAAACTTAAAAATGGCAATTCATTAAATCTGCCAACTTAATCTGAGCATCTACAATTCTGCATTCTGGATTTTTGCAGTTTCATCAGATGGAGAAAGCTCAGAAGCACACTCGTAAAGTTTAGAAGCTAATCAGTCTAAAAAAGTTGCTGAGAACGAGAAGCCACCCTAAATACAACGCATTCTAAATCATCCACCACGCTATCCCATACCAGAGTTGAAAGGACAGGAATACATACACGGGACTGACATAGAATCCCAGTACCTTTTTATGTGCACCGAGTATAACTGTGGTGCCAAGTTTACGACTGCCATTGGCTTAACCCTTCGTTCAAAAAAGCATAATGACCCACTTATGAAATGTCAATTTTGTGGATTAAACTTTAAAATTGAGTCTCACATGACGCAGCATTGTGCTGCCTTTCATCTAGGCCTAGACAAAAGTCCTGATGCAAATCCACACCAGTTTCAAAAATGTAACAAGATCAGTCCAGATATGAAAGCTCTTTGGCATCATGTTCGTGAATCCCATCGAGAAAGGAGCCATCCTTGTACACACTGCAAGTTTCCATTTACTCGACCAGAAAACTTGAGGAACCACCTTGAAATAAAGCATTATCCAGAGGTGAGGACTAGAAAGCACAAGTGCGACATTTGTGGAATTGAATATATATCCATAAAGCGCCAATGCGAGGTCACATCAGGTGTGTATATTGACGCGCTCTAGAGAAGACCTATCGCTGCGTCATTTGTTCAAATATTTTCGCTAATTTAACGTGCTATGAGCATCATATTCAAAGATATGTAAATCCAACGTACTATCCATGCCAAATACGCAAAGCCCAATTTCGAAACGAAAGTCACTTGAAGCGCCACAGCGAGAGTTTTGCGCATACTCGTATGATGAGGAAAGCCAAAGCTAAAAAATCGGTACCAGATTTTTTTCCAGTTCCTCTAATAAAAACTGTTAAAACAATAAATCCTAATTTATCTAAAGAAGAACTCGTTGAGATGTGCTTGATATAAACAGTGAAAGTAGGACAGCATCGAGTGGATCAAGCAATCGCAGAGAGGTCGATCGCTAGAATAGAAAATCGGAAAGTGAAAAGAATGTTACCAGCCCATCCTTAACTTTACCAGCTAAGACTGCAAAGGAATACCTTAATTGCTTTTACTCCTTGAAAGAGCTTCCAGATTTGGAGACTGTAAAATCTCATGAGAAAGTTTGTGTTCTGAAGATGCGAACTTAAACTTACAATATATCATGAGTGTAACGAAGAATATGACAAGCCATACAAACTGAGGTTGAATGCTCGAAGTCATTTAAATGATAAGCCTTTCCAATGCTCTTATTGTGACGGCACATTCAAATCAAATTACACCTGAGCTAACCACGTAAAATATGCTCATAATGACATTCGTAAAGAGCCATATAAAAAAATTGTACAAATGTTCTTAGGAGGGATGTGATAATCAGTACAGCAAAACTAAAGGCTTGCATAACCATGTGGAAACCTATCACCTTGGGATTAGACAATAGTGAACAATGTGGAAGGTTGTATCTTGGAGTGAAAAACTTAAAAAACCATATTCAAAATGTTCACAGCTCAACAAAACGCTAAAAATTAGTTATTTTGTATATTACATTTTACGGTCTTGAACCACTTCTCTTTTGGCCTCCAATTCGGCTCCGTCAAGCACCAAAATGACCTTTATCCCTAGACTCCGTAGATGGTCGACCATCTGGCAGGCGTAATGGACGCCACCTTTATATAGCCATATAGAAAAGTCGATTCCGGCTCTTTGTCCCGCCATGTCTTCGAGCTTGATCTTTTTGCAAGCCTGACTCAGGCCAGGCAAAAGTTTTACAATGCCCATTCTTGGGCGGTGCCGGCTCCACGGGTTGGGATTTGTTCTCTCTACCTGTTTGCAAAAATCAGAATTCAGATGTAGAGTATGAATAGTAATAAAAATGCTGACGAGTGAACTCTATGTTGATCGTGCAAAATTTAGCCGTTATAACTGTTTCTAACTGTTGCTGTTGGCTGAAGAATTAAAAATAAGTACAATTAGTACAGCTTTCCCAAAATAAACAAAAAAAGCACTGAACTTCTTTTGCTAACTTCAAGGGTCCAAAGTTAGTACTGTACCACCCGAAGGTTTTACGCAAGGTAACCTAACCTTACATATCAATCACACTGAAATCTATGGGTTCGGAAATTCATAAATATATTAAGAATCTAACCCTCCAACTTCAATTTTGCAACAATGAAAATGAAGAGATAAAATCACAGATTATCCAGTTTTTACCTTAATTCCAACCTAAGCACACTTTAAACTTGTTAATTAACTAATCAACAACGTTTCAAACAAAATTGAATCCAATGATGAAATAAAAATTGAGCCACTACTTGTACTCTCCAACCAATTTGTTTTAACAGTTTAACGATAATATCACTTATCACTGAGATAATTTAAGGTCAATATATTTAACTTTGAAAATAAAAAAACGTACGAAACTCCATTCACGCATGCACTAGTCAAATAACTACCACAATTGCGAAAATTCAAACAGTCTAGAAAGTGAAAGCACTACGAACTACCTTTGTGTCTCCTCTTGTCATCGAAGGCGAGTTGCTGCTAATGCATTTTTAAACTTGGTCATCAATCCAAAATTACTACAGTCGGATGTCGTGATCGAGATTACGAACTGCAGAACGTTTTTAGTTCATAAGAAGGTTCTAGTTGGTAATTTTGAACACGTATGAAATGAATGTAATCGATATGTAAAGTTTAGTTAGATTACGTCATAAGCCATAGGCTGTGATTCATCGCAGAAGTGTTTAAGATGGATTTTGAATATTACGGTATACATATACGCGTTATCCTGTAGAAACTCGCATTTGCAAATCGTCGCCAAACCAAAATTATTTAAATTGGCCGCCTTCATCTCATTCACAGCATATACTATACTGTGCGGTAGTCGGATAGCGAAGTTTAATTCCCAACGTATTTCTCAAGTCAACTCAACTTGAAATGCATATCCGACTCGCTGCTAAATTTTATGGGCACAAAGTTCCAACTGATAAGTACTGAAGGTTATTCTTGGGAAACGGCATTTTACCCCAGCGCAACAGTTGATAATTTGAAGTGGAGTTTGAAGTTTTTTTTCCATTTCGAGCTTTATAATAACTAAACATTAATTATTTGTATTCTTTTCAGTGACTTACCCTGCCGAATTACGCATTCTAATTTACCATCACGCTCTCCACGAAGAAGGAATAAAGGACAACAAAGTACTCTTGTTTGTGTACATGGTCACAGAAAACCACTGCGAAGGACCCCGCCTCCAGCGAAGCTGAGTGGAAGGCGCCTACTGCCGCAGCGATTTTAACTGCAACCAAAGACCTTCCATTATTGCGCCGGAAACCTTAAACACCTAAACTCCATCATCTCACTCAGCCCCATCATATGCACCTCATAAATACTATTCAGCATTGACTTTCCTGAATCTCCCGTTCACTTTCAGCTTGAACTTTGAAAGATTATCATTTCCCTTCTTTGCCATGAAATGCGCACAAGAATCCGGGTGGTGGACTGATATCCCGTTAGTTAAGTACGTCACTGAGGATTTTTTAACTGAGGAGGCTGCACGAGAAGTGGAACAGTTTTTGTTGAGAACAGCTTCCCTGGAACCGAAAGAACTGTACAGCAGTCCATTGAAAGTATACGCCTAAATGCAGCTTGGCTAAAGATTAATAAATACAGATTAAATACTATATATATTGAGGGGAGAAGTCTATGAAGGTCCGGTCGATCGCAAACTATCCCATTTACCACGGTATCCAAGTGGTTACCGTCTCCACTGGAAAGCGTTGAAAAAATGTTAGCTCCCGTTTTCGAACCTCCCAGCCGCTGGGGTAAAAGTGTTTTGCTCCCATTTCTAAAGGGTTGCAAGCATTAGAATGGTTTTTTTTCGCAGCCAATCCAAATATGCAGCCACTGTGCAAAATGTAGTACCATTTACAACATTCATGTGCCACACATTCCTGCTCAAATTGGTATATTTTGCATGAATAGGCCAATAAAATGATGGGTTTTATTTCAAAAATTTAACTAATTCTCAGCAACCGCAAGTAACATTCAACCAAAATAAAGTGTAGATGTAAAAATGCAATAATTAAATCACTGAGGACAATAGGACAAGATGACAATATTTTGATTAGCAATGTAAGTTTTTTATTATTAGAATTTTCAACACTACAATTCCCAGCGGAAATAGATTCTAACCATTTGAAATATAGAATTTTTATGTAAGTCTTGAATCTTCAAAAGTAAACTCTCATATTCGGTACATTATTGTATTTATACTTGTAACTGTAACTGACTTAGTGATTTTGTACTACCTATATATCCTATATTATTATGTTTGGTTCGACAAGTTAAAAAAGATTACCAATGAAAAATTAAAAGCTAAAAATTAATCCTACAAATATCAGTATTAGTATTACAATATAGTCACGCAGACATTTTTACAATTACCCGCTTATCAATAATACAATTGACACAATGTGACTTAACTTGTAATGTTTAAACAATTCGAAGCTTCTATTATCAACAACAAACTGGTTCTTCTAACTTTTGAAGCTACCCCTCAATAAACTATCAATTTGCACATTTTTGTAATAATATGTATATATGTTATATAATCAATTTCATTTTAAATTTTATTTTCTCAAACTTCGGCACTTTTTTTTCTTCACGGCCTTTGAGATGCTTCTAGTGACAATGCTTGAGTTGGAGATGTAAGAAAACGGATCTCTGAAGACTATTTGTACCGGATCCAAACCGCCTGGAATTCAAACAAACCGATATATGAAGATTTAATGTTTATCGAAATAAAGATAAGCCGGATATAATCCATTACTTTCAGAATTTGGTATAGATTCTGCAAGCACTTACAGTTCGAGAATTAAGTGTCGTCCTTGTAAGGAATATGAAAGGCATTAATCGCATCTTGAAAAGAGCATCAGACGTCAGAAGAGGTTTCAGTCCTGAACTAACAGCGACTCCGGGCATCTAGCATCAAGTCCTTTACGTTCGAGAAGTTTCAGTTCTGTAATTTTGTTTTAAAGTCCAGATATAAGCATGTATAATTTTTTAATTTAGTTTAATTAACTTTATTATTTCTACTTCACCTGGTAGGAAACGGAAATTCCCTGGATTATTGGGGTTTCCATTGCCATCAACAAAGCA
>JAQIXW010004842.1:0-11091 GCA_034700685.1 Willowsia buskii | reverse complement strand
ATTTCCTTCAATTGCAACATATATCCAACGATCCCAGCGTATCGTTCAACTTTTGACAATGGCACTTTATATTAATGGTCATGTTGTTGCGTACTTTAGCTTATTCCCAATTTTTCTGCTTTTCCGTAATGAAATCTGGCAACTGGGATCTCTGGTTTATAAAGCCATTCTAGCATACGACTCAAACTATGTAGTATGGGCTTGTCTAATTGGAGGAGTAACCGAAATTTGGGCCTTTATGGGTTTATGGGGAGTTTATTTTTTAGGAATATTCACCAACTTAGTTTTCCAATTATCATTTAGCGCTATCATAAAGTTTTTGTTGCGGTAAGTTGACTACCACGTAAGTGTATTAGGAAATACATAAATGATGAAAAAAATACGATAGCTATAATTAAATAAGTTGCAACGTATTTTTACAGAAAGACAAATACTGGTAGCACCCTTTACTGTGCAACCGAGTCAATTTCTAACCTAATGGACGTACTCAGTACTTATTCAAAATTGCGAATTCTTACAACCATTTACAATGACCTGTACGGAACGTGGTATGTGACACCGATGAAGTCAATCTTTGGAATGTTAGTAATATTCGGAGCAATAATCACTATAAGGCTATACAATGTCAGCAACATTGTCGTAACAATATCTGGGATTGGAATTGCATCAGTTGGCTTCTTTAGTCTCACCATCATATCGACAGTCATGAGTCTAGTTCACAAAGAATGCACTAATTTGCAAAGAGTACTGCACCAGCGAATGTACCGTGGTGCACTGGCTCGGAGACTTTTGCGATCTTTCAAAGTGGAGGCGGTCAGAAGTGGCAGTTTCTATGAAATTCATCGTCTTACTTTCCTCACAGTCTTGGGTCTGGTCTCCAACATTACAGCTTCGTTTCTGATTTCAATTCACGTTTAGAGATTGACTTTAAGACAAAAGTTAATCTGATAGGACTTGGATGAAGTAGAGTGGAATGCTAATTCTCATTTAAATTCAATCGTTGAAAACAAGGAATGTTTACAGTTCAATGCACATATTTTTTATTTAATTCCATGTTACATTTTGCCATTGGCATTTCCCATATTATGTTACATATCATACTAAATAATCGATTACATTACAATATCAGTGTATTTGATTTGTAAACACACATTGAATAATGTTATTTGATTTGACATTCATGCAGTGTACTTATGATAATCAGAGATACATGAGCTTTGATATGATACGGTTAACCAAACGCCTGAACACGAATGAACTTTGTATATTCTTTGAAAGAAATCTCATAAAAATTAAAGTTGATTTTGAATGTGTCAGCCCGTCACGATGCATGATCGTATCACGCATCATTATCAAGTGAATACAACTACTTAGGGAAAAGTAAAATCTACAATTCTTCGACTTATCTAGCTTATTTGTATTCTCCTTCTCTAGAGCTTTTCTTCTTTTGCCTAATTCGGCCGAATATCTAATTAGTATGCACCAGAGTGTTCAATAAAAACCAAATTTCTCATCAAAGCGAGATCACCACCATCAGCATCTCTCGTCATCTCCAAAAGAGCTGGCAATAAATAAACGTGCGTGTATAAGTATCAAAGCAAAAAGTAACCAGCCGAGTCCAGTCAGTCAGTCCAGGTGAGAAAAAAGGTACATTTTAATCCGAATTTTATTAGCTTTTGTGCGTATGTGTATATTTCTTTTTCTGTTGTAGTTTCTTGAATGGTTCACTGGTCAATAGTAGTCTGACTGTACAACTTTGATGAAAACTAATGGGCCAACAATGAGCATAAAATATTCTTTAATCCTCTTCCGTCTCTTGTCTATATAATCTCCCTGCTCTATTCTGAAAATCCAAAGTATATAAAAAGAAACACTGTTCAAGGTGCAAAGAAATACAAGACAGATCTATTCTCCAAGCTGAAGTGGTTGATTTTGTTCCAAGAGTGCCACTACACTTTACGGCTTACTTCACTCAGTCACTGGACTCTTACTGAAGTATTTTATTTGTTGTGGCTGCATCAAGCATTAAATACTGGCGTCTGTTTTTATTGAAAGAATGAAAAAATGGGATATACGATGCAACTGACACTGACTCTTGTATCATTATCTATACACATGTTCCCATTAAAATCCCATGATTCTAGGCAGGGCAATAAAATCTTTTTTTGTTGATCATTCGATTCAAAGCGAGAAAGAAATAATGCGTTTTGTATTTTGTAAGCCCTCTGTAATGGTTTTGATAGTGCAACGGAACAGAAACATACTTTTTGTAATTTTAAATTCACTTTTTTTTGTTAAGGAGAAACGAGAAGTAGTTCTTTGATTGAGCTGACAGAAATAAATACTTGATAAAAAAAACAATGCTGGCGTTTCAAAACTGGTTACCTTATAAAGTGTCGATAATGCTTCATTGGAAGTGTTAAGCTGAAGCTGGGTGTAATAATGAGTTTCGATTTCAATAAATCTATTTTTACTATATAATACTTTTACCAGTAGACGTCAGTAAAATATCGTGTGATTCCCATTTTCAAACAGCATGTCACAGTGTGAAGCACTATTGGTCATGAAATAAACATTACAACAAACATGTTTTTTCGCATGAATGGTCGATAAGTAAAATTTAGCGTACAAAGATGCCTTTTCAATATTTGTTCAGTAGACAACTGCTTATCCCCGAAATATGCCAAAACTGTTTGCACTTTTCATTGCTAATTTACGAATTGAACTAATGGTAGTATGGTAGTTTTCAAGCAGAGATTTTTTACAGCCAATATCATATATATGCTTGCATGATTCTAAACTTAAAAACATTTCATTTATTTAAAGTAGCTCTGTTTAAAAATCTGTTTTAAAAGTTCCTTATTGTTGTTTTGTAATTTCCACTTGCCTTCAAAGCATCTTCCAACTAAAATCTCATCGATAAAATACTAATTTTGCTATTTAAAAAAACACAAAAATATCGAGCTAGTAAATACCCTAAAATGCAATTTAAACTTTTTGTAATTAGACCCCCATTGTATTGTATTCTTTTAACTGCTTTAACTGAGTAACTGCATATTGCTGAAAAAGTAGCATATATTGACATAATGTGTGTATTTACATATAGACAAAACAAACACATTTGCTTTCAGACACTTCATTCCAAAAGAATGCTGCTTTTGCTAGAACAAACTACTTTTTTACTTGCGCTTTGCCAAAAAGTTTTTTTTCAGAGGTGTTTTTCTTTGATATGTGAAGTTCACCCATTCAACTCATAGTGAATACGTAAAAATTGAAAAGGGTGAGAACAAGAGAGGTACAAAAGTCGCTGATGTTATGTGTTCCAGGAGTGGAAACTGATGATGCTGATGATGATAAAACCGCTCTGTGTAAATAAAACAAATGGTGAGCTTGTCCCTTGTATATCTCGCCTTTTCAGATGGCTAATGAGACTAATGGGCTTGCTTTTGCTTGTATTTTTTTCTTCTATTCAAGAGGCTGCTGCTGTATTCCTCCATTTTCATTTTTATCTTTGTGCTGTGCAACCTTATACCTCCGATTACAATGCAATTATGCTGTTCTACTGGAGATAGAAGGAGCAAGAGCAAACCCAATTACTCAACATTTATTTTGATGGTTAACAAACGAACACGAGAGTATATAAAAATCAACAGTTGGTTTTTCTCTCCCTCTTACTGGTCTGTGTACTTGCAGAGAAGCTAAAGAGATGATTATAAGACAATAACAATTGAAAAAATGTTTATATAGTGGTAGATGTGGATAATATATGGTTATACTTTATTGTTCAGTTTATTATTACACGCCAGCCACTTGTGTTGTATTTTATTTTACGACTAGAAACCAGTTTTTTCGCTGATATTTTATTTATTGCACTAGTATTTATTTGACTGCTTCGTTGTCGGCAAAGACTGATGGAAAAGGAATTGGTCCAAGAAGGAATGGACCATGTAAAATAAACACAATGCTCCTTTTTGTTACCACTCCGTTGTACACATCGTATAGAAAGTTATGGTAATGCTCGCGTCGTCTGCTTTTGCCATTGTTTGTGAATTTTTACACACGAGTTGTGTAATTGCAACCACAGAAAACTGGCTTTGTTGATATTGTTGAGTGCTGGAAAACGGACGGACACGTAAAAAAGTCTGCACTCAAATAAATTAAAATCGAATGAAATCATTATACATGCCGAAGAAACAGGTTGCAATGCAATGAGAACTGGGCGGTGATTTAAAAGTTTGATCAGGAGAGGTTTTACGTGCTGCTATTTTAAAGTGGGAACGTAAAAACGTTTAATGCGTTTCTCTATAATACACTATTCACAGCAGCAGATTGTGTTTTCTTCATTTTGTCGTCAGTTAATTCATACACGTGTTCATATCATAACGCTTGTCATCACACAAGAAGTGACAATAGTCAAGATAAGAAATAAACTATGAGTTTTTCTATGAACTTCTTTTTAACAATGAACACCGAGACCAAAGTATGCATTTATGTAATGTGACATCGATGATATATATTGTCAACAATTTTACTTAAGGGAACAAATCAAACAATAACCATTTTTACTACGAGAGATGAAAATGAATGAATGAGCACGCAAATATCCGTTTAGGCGGAGTCGCGTAAATCTGCACCGAAAAGCTTTTCTTTGTTTTAAACAAACACAAAAGTAAATAGGTAATATTATGGGGGACATGACAAACTCACCAAATCAATTATTGGGAATCTTACAAGATTTGTCCATTATCTTTGCAGACATTGGTATTACAGTTGCTACAATGATATCTTTTTAAATACCGACTTACCAATTCAATCAGTGTCAGAAGGTTGGAATTTTTGTTGTCTTAACGGAAGCAAAAGTTTTACTTTTAATAATGTCAATGTTAGATACTTGAGTACTTTACTACACTTTATTTTTGCCGAAACATTATTATTATTTCCATGCTGGCAAAGGAAGGGAGTACATAATATTAGCCCAAGGAATTCTCCCTGATGAGTGCCAATCTAATGTATGGTTTTCGGTGTGTTCTAGCCAAAAGTATTTGATCGTTGGAATCGCCATATCATTCCAAACTGTGCGACTATGGGTAATCCACTCCTCTTCCAAGCAGTTTCCCATTTTGTTTGCTAGCTTTTCCGCAGCCTTTAGTTGTTTCTCTGCTTCCACATTTCTAGATCTAATACGATAGTAGTATGCCATCAAATGAGTAAACCTGGGTTTCAAAACAGGAACAACCAAAGTGGCCTTGGTGAGAGTTCTCATGAGCTCCTTTGCAGAATTCCTAGCCTTTGCAAAGTGTTGGTATCTCTTACTGTCTAAATAGTGATTGACAAAAATCAACTGACATTCCAACAGCTTTAGCTCCGAGTTTACAGTCACAAAACTGTGATGTTTTGGCTTGTGTGATTCAGCTTCAGTGAACCATTTTTGACTCTGCTCCCACCTAGAATACCTTGCATACCATAGAGCCATACTAGCTTCCATACTATACTGCGTTTCTCCATCACGATACACGCTGGTATCTGTCGCCCAGTCATTGTTGGAAATGAAATTTTCGCACACTCCGAATTGTTCCAATGGGTATGCTGTATTTAGAAGAAGATCCAAGCATATTGCATAGTAGCTCGAAACACCCATCCCTAAAGCATTCATGAGTGATAAATAAAAAATGTTACTTTATTTATTTATGTAGAAAAAAAATTATATTTGCTCACAATCATCAGCTTCTTCCGCTAAAAACCAAAGTCTCTGAAGCGCCTCAGCCACCTCATTTATCCTCAACGAAAGCAGTAACGCCTGGCAAAGCAATGGAAGAATGCGAACAATCATGGCATTATCGTGAATCGTTTGTGCTATTCTCAATGACAAATATGAAGCCTTTGCAGAAGACTCAATTTCCCCTCGGCTTAGTCTTGCTGTCGCAATGTTGTAAAATAAATTTGCTCCGGTGATTAGGTCAATTGTCGCAACTTGATCCTCAAGGCCAACCTGAGTCCGTATTAATTGCAACGAGTAGCGCTCATACTTTTTTGCATCCCTGTGTTTACTAAGCGCAGAATAGCAGTCCATCATGTTGGAATATGCTGGGATTACGTCATGAACAACATCACCATACTGTTCAGCTATTATAATTTGCCAAATTGTCACGAGCAAAGCCATCTCAATTTTTCGCTCTGATTTGAACAAGCTGTGTAAGTATGACAGTATGCGGAGCTTTTTCTTCCATGTGTCGTCTGCAACAACCTCTGACTGTTGGAAGTTTAGATTAGGGTCTTTTTTGGCTCGAACATTTGAAAAACATGAACATTTTCGAACTCTGCAGAGCTTCAATTTTGCTCTAAAAAGGGCAGCGTTCCTTCTAACCCCTGCCTCATCATACGTAATAACCAGGCCCAGTCGCTGTAGCGCCTTTAGAAAATATTCCCGTGCTTTTGCATTCACCCCTATTTCAAAGTAAGCTAATCCACTCAAAAACTCAATTTGTGCTTCCGCCTCCTTTTCATCAATCAAAGAATCATCCTGGTCGTCCTTGTCTGGTGCTGTTAGCTCGCCTTGTTTTACTCTTGACAAAAGACCGATTGCATCTTCAATATGTACTAGTGCTTGTGTCCCATTTCCAACAGTAACATCCGATTCGGCTGCGTCCAGCAGATTTTGAAGACATCGTCCGTACTTTTTGGCTTCACGGTAGTGAAACACCATTTCCACGCATACTTTTGCCTGAAGCAATGCACATTGACATGTGCGAAGGTCAACCATGAAGTACGAGTTGTTTCGACCAGCATTCAAGGAGTTTGAGTGGGGTTGGGGCTCTCCAGATTGTCTTCCACTTAAAAAAGCTGAGCTGCCATGCGTACTTGGAACTGTCATGTCACTAGTTTTACGTGCTACTGCCATTCCGCTTTCCGTATCGTCTGGATGTAGTTCCTTTTCCATCGTTTCAAATTTCCGTATTTCCTCTTCCTCCTCTTCATACTCTTTTTCTGCGCCTTTGAGCCGACAGCAGAGCTTTTCCCAACATGATCGTCGGTGTTCTTTTCGGTCAAATTCCATCAAACTCTTTAAGATATCCAGTTCCATGTTTCCGATACGAGTTCCGTTAGATTCATACGTTTTCTTTAGTCCTTCCAACTGAGTGACCAACGTTCTCTTTCGTCTTTCTCCAGAATGGTAGGAGATATCTGAGAGACGTCGTGTCTCACTTCTCGCTTGCTGCTTGGACACTCCCCGATTTGACTGATTGCCGAGTCTCAGTGATTCGTCAGTTTCCACGCTGTAATCATTGGCTTTTTTCGTAAATCCAAACAAATAACTGCGATCTTCTCCACCACAACTCTCACAACGAATTATACTGGAATCGTAGTACTTGGCGGCTTTCAAATGAAATTCGGTACGTTGATCTTCAGTCATTACTTCGTAGACCACATCGACCATGTTTTCCTTCATAAACTCCATAAAACGACACTTGTAATATTTTGGAACTTCTTTCATTGATTTGCGCGACTCAGCTTCATCGTTGTAATCGTGGTATTCCTCCTCTCTGCAGAAACATTGAGGCTTTGCATTGATAGCAGAAGCTTGCTCCTTTTGTTTAGCAGTTCCCGATGCGCATCGAAAGTACTTTGCCTCCATGAGGTGGTTGAAGCACTGGTCGTATTTCCGCGCAGACTTTTCATACTGTGGGAGCAATCGTGTCAGCATTTGCCTACTGAATCGGACACCCAACACAGTCGCAGCCTTCAAAATGATTTGTTCGGCTGGTTGGAGCTCATCTAGTGCGTCTAGCACAATTTCTTTCAAGGTTCCGGAAACTGTGAAGAAAAATTTTTTTTTTAAATACTCTGCTTCAATGTACCTCCCATTGCAATGTGTTTTTAAAGTTACCTTTAACTTTGTTTATGTCAGTGTCTGACTTAATTAATATAATTCTGTCGAGAGGATTAATATCTTCTTTTATTGGCGATCCGGAATGCGTACTGTGTGCTGCTTGCATTTCTACGATATCATCCCCTTCCTCCTGAGCCCATCTTCTGACAGTTTTCTTTGGAGTTTTCTTTAACTTTTCCAAATACGGTCTCTCCGCGTGAACTAACGCTTGCCTTGATTTTCCCAAAAAACTATCCTCTTGCATTCTTATTGTTCCTACTCGAAGCAGCTCATTCAAAACCTGACTAATCCAGGCTGGTACCCCATTACTTTTGTTCGTGATCATTTTTTCCAAATCCGCAGGAATGGCTTTACACTGCATTATCTGGCATGCTAATTATTGTGGAAAATGTATTTATTACTATTTTTACTGAATGTTTCTTGATTTCAGTTCAGCTTTTAAATATTTACCAAGTGGCAGCAAAAATTTTGGTTCAAGGCCGGTCATGCGTATGATTTTGATGTGCTTGTTATGATAAATTTGCTTATTCACACTGTCAGCTAGTTTTGGAGAGCCCGCATTGCTTCTTCTCAAGGAACACAGGGTGAAGACGTTTGGAAACTTTGAAAGATAAACAAGAAACTCCCATGAACGAAAGTCCATGTGATGACCGTCGTCTACCACGAAAAGGATCATGTCGGTGGGATAAGTCGCCTTCAAAAGACTCGACAAAACGTGCTGGCCATCTATGTACGAATAGGTATGTAAATATCTTACAAAATGTTGTAATTGCGAAATAATGTTTAAGCACCACTTACATGTATTACAAGCGTTTACATCCAATGCAGTATATTTCGGATTGAGAGGAAATTTTGTGTGAAGAATATCGTTAAGAAGGCAAAGATCTGCAACTAGTTCAGCGTCAGTGACATGCTTTCTAAGGTATTCTTCTCTCTCTTGGACAGTTCTCAACTCCAACATTCCTAAAGCATCGATTACCAGACAGGACAGCGCAAAAAATTGCTGAGACGAGCTAGCTAGAGTCATTCCAACTGTAAAAACTTGAATTTTCAAATTCTCAGCTTCTTGAATGCAAGCCGCCAACATTCGACTTTTTCCAACTCCATTGTCCCCTTCAAATATAATCATCCAAATTCCCTTTTGAGTTTGCGCATCCTGATGACCCATTCCCAGAGTTCGGTGGAGCAGTGTTCCAGTCATGTTGTGCGTTGTGGTGATCTGTTCCAGTTCCTTTTGTGTGCGAGTCAACGCATTTCTAAAGTAAGCAAGTTCCGCTTCCCTCCCTAAAAGGGGATACTGGAAAAATGGAATTGCATTATCATCGCTGGTGTCGGCATTCACAAACTCATATATTTTTCCAACATCTTTGATGCCTTTCAATTCCTTTGCTTCCATTAGCTTAAAGTTATCGATGGGGAGTTTGGAGAAATAAGCAGTATCCTGATCACAGGTAAGTCTGCCTGGGTAATAAATCATGAGACGAGCAGCTTTGTTCACCTTGCGACCAATTACGGTGTACTCTTGGCGTCTTGGGTGCCCAATGACTCCACAATAGCAGGAACCAGTGGTCACTCCGATTGATACGTCTGTCACAAATTTTATCGTTTTCAGCGCCAGCCTCGTTCGATATGCGAATTTTAATGCATGCGCACTCTGATTTTCATTAATATACCCTGGTAGTCCAAACACTACCAGATAAGTTAATCCTTTGTCAAACATTATTACTTTGGAAAGTGCTCCTTGCAGCTTGGTCACATTTACATAAATCTTTACGAACGCTTTCTGTACTATTGTGGCCGTATTTTCTCTGAAATTCTTTTCATCTTGGTCAACCTTGTCATCCGTCTTGATTGCAATGAAGCAAATACACACAACGCGAGATTCATTCAGATATTCAACGGGAATGTCATCATCCAATTTTCGAAGAATAGGTGGAATCACAAATGGTCTCATTAGAGCTTCAGACTTCTTTTCCACAACGCCAGAGATTTGTGGGCGAATTTTTTCCACGTCTGTGGCAATCGCTGGCACAAACTCTGATTTCTTTCCGCCTCTTGTGTTGTGCATGATTTGGAGGGGTCGACCTCGCTTTTCATAGTTGATAAAATTGACAATTTCAAACATGTGAATAAACGGGTCTTCTTTGACGGTGTAACGATAGTTGGAAGGTGTACAATGTCCCCAGGCGGCGGGATGCAATACCACGTCTCCAGACACACAATGTTTTTCAGCGTCTGACGCAGCTCTCACTCCAGGACCGAATGCAACCCAGTGCTGATAAGTTTCTGTTCCAATACCACTAAAGTGTACAATTCCTGCTCCAATCCCTATTTTAACTTTGATGGTGATGTCCACCTCCTTACAGAGATGGGATCCGTATTTCTCTTGAATGAATAGAGCACAATCGACCACCCTCTGCACACTGGAGAAAGTGCAGTTAATTTTAGAAACTTTCTGGTAACTACTTGCATAATGTTAGTGTTTGTATGCATACTCTTCAGGGTAATCATCGGGATTCGATTTCCAATATGCCAAAAACGCATCACCTGCATACTTAACAATATCTCCGTCGGCTTGTAAAATGCACTCCGCCAAAGGGCCAATGTAACCAGCTAAAGTTTTTGTGAGTTGATCCGTACCACCTTTGCCACGAAGGCTGTAAGCCTGAAGGATGGAATATTAGTAAATGTATAAACTTTCAATGTAAAACTATAATACAACAACGTGCCATCTAGTCGTTTGTAAAATATTTTTACACGCCTCAGTTAATGCTGTAAACCCGCTAATATCAGCCATTAACACCACTGCATCAAAAGAAAACTGATAGGGTATCTTCCTGTTAACCTCATCCATCAAAATGAAATCCGGTATGAAAGAGCAAAGCTGAGTAACTTTTTTAATACTGAATTGCGTCCTCTTCAGCAATTCAATTTTGTTGACTACATACTTTTGAAGCTCTAGAGTGCGACCACTAGTCTCATCACCAGAGGCTGCTACGGCGCCAGAATGAACACTGTTACGAACTTTTCGTGGTACTCCTTCTCCATCTGGACTTAGAGCTCTGACACTTTTTCGTGATTTCGGAACATCCAGCCTTGGCAAATCTGTTCCAAATGCCGAACCATTGGATCCTCCTGCAGCTCCCGAAGCTGATGTTGTTCCAACGGGCATTGTCAATTAAGAGAAATGTCCAGGGACTTTT
>JAQIXW010004841.1:0-11094 GCA_034700685.1 Willowsia buskii | reverse complement strand
GTGAAACGCGTCGTGGTCAATAAAACTATTTTGAAAAGTTTGCCGTTGTCTGTCTTGTGCAGTAATTTTATTATTATAAGGACATGAGAAGTTTTAGAATAAGAGAAACGGTGGCAGTAGCAGAGGTACTACTACCAGTCCTACAAACAGAGCAAGTGTGGCGGCATCATTTCATGTAATTTATCCTGTTGAAAAATAGGAACTAAAGTTAGGAGAAAGAAACACCATGATGAAAATTAATAGAAAAGCAAAAAAAATATGCTGAGTCGAGTGAAGTGAGTGAAATAGGATGCCGAGAGAAAGGGAGAAGTACACAGAAATTAGAGCAAGAGGGGTATTTTCTCCGTAATATTATTATATTAAACATTGTGAGCAAACCAAAGCGTTTATTTGCTCTTTCACTTCAAAATTCTTTCTCATTCCAAAAGCTATTTTCATTTTCTGGGACCATTAAAACTCTCGTGTTATTGCCATTCTTATCACCATTTACGTTATTTGGTTACAGACCGCGCTTTCTTCTCACTGAGAAGTCGGTGGTGTGGCATTATTGTATAAGCTATAATAGTGGGTGAGTTTAGTGGTAGCATTTCTACTTGTGAATAAGCGTCTATAAAAGGAAGAGTTCTTCCTAATTTACATGATTAAATGCTTGGTCTGTCAAGTGCAGAGTTGGTGGAAAAAATGTTCGTAATTTCTTGAGAGTCATTTGGGCCGCTGCTTTCGTTCCAAAAAGCCAGAAAATATTACGACATAATAGATTAATTCTTTATAAAATGATAATGCCTTGTGAAAAAGATACGAAAGCAGTTTTCTGGCTCTGCATCTGTAAAGTGTAAGCAGATGAGTGCTGAAATGATGATGACAAACGAAGGCAAATAAATGGACGTAATTACAAGCAAAGGGGCAGATAAAAACTTGTTTGTAGATCGACACTAAATTCACAACTGCCATTTAGCCATTTTTAGCATTGCATCTGAAATAAAAAAAAGCCATTAAGGTGGCGGACAATAATAGTAGCAACAAATAATTAAAATTATCTATTGAGCCCAGTTTTAAATATTAATGAATAGGAAACGGCAATGAATTCAAAAGTTTAACTAAATTTATGGCTTTTATTTATCTGAATACGAGAGTCCCGAACTTTTAGAACTTTTACGTACATGAAATCTTAACTGGACGGTATTTACGTAATGAAGTTAGGTGTCTGAATTGTTTTATAGTTTGTATTTTCCAATTGACACTTTCTGCTTTATAAATAAAATGGTATACCATACTAAATGTAAATACATTTTCATAAACTTGCAATACGGTGCTTGTGCTAAAATAGAAACTACCGTAATGTGTATGAGCTTAAGCTTGCTTTCAGAATGCAAAATGTGAAGTGAAGGTAACTTGGTCTTCAGTTTTATTTTATTTTTATTTTCCACGATGTCATTTCGTTGAATACTATTTTACTTTCGACTTTGATGATTGATGTATTTGTACGAATAATATGAAACCAAACTACTATGCCGTATATAAAGCGTACATAGGAATGCCGTATGTTCAAGTTTTTACTTTTGGTTTGTGCAAAACCACATACAAGCAATAGAGATTGATTACACCACAACACACGCACCTTTGAACACTGCTCATTCGTTTCACTGCCTTTCACTTTCACTATTGTTCATCCAACGGTAAGAAAGAAACTTACCTACGAAATATAGATACAAACTGTATGCATGTCTCTGTAAACACAAGCCATTTATAGAGGCGGATGATTTAAGTGAAAATCTCTTGAGACATTAATCGCAAAGGTATGCACACTTCACAAAAGAATCACAATGTTTTGCCTGCATTGCGTAAATAAGTAGAAACGCGAAATGAAACTCAGGGCATGCAGATAGAGTACTTTTGTAGCACTTACTTGGGCGAAACATTTCGGCAGTCCTAAAATTATTTTATTCACAATATTCATGATCATTTTATCATTTTGATGCATGTTGTTTTGGTCGTTTCTTTTCGTGGGATTCATTCAAATTTAACATTAGAGTATTAAGTGGTAGTACAATGTGTGCAGAGGTTTGATCAAGTCAAGAGATACCTGTAGATATTGAAACGTAGTGCAGATAAAACAGGACAACATGAATTGCATTCAGTTTTCTAGAAAATAGCAGAATGGGCTATACACAATGCAAACGTAGCATTTCATTCACCAACATCATGAACGAGAGAAAATTATTTAAATTAGAGTGGCATAGTTCGTTGACTAGACTCAATGTGGTTTTCTCTTATTCACGTACACAGCCATACCTACAAATGCATGCAGGAATACAAATTTATATATTTTCATCTATTGAATAAAAGGTTCGTTTGATGAAAATGACAGTAAATGAGTGAGTGAGGCGAGGAAAAGCGAGAGAGTTCCCCTCATTAGAATTTATGAATATGATTGTCCATTAGAAATAGGATGGAGAGAGAAACTACCAACATTTCAACGGTTCTCTCTCCGTCTCCCTGTTTTTCAGCTTTCACTTTACTTTCTCTTCTCAATTCTCTTAGATGATGACTGGAAAGTTAAAGCAGAAACGTATGTGAAAACGGAGTTCTAAAAACTAAGTATTCATCCATGTCTATTCCTACAACGTCATCATATTATCTACATCAACCGGAAGCACTTACTAAGTATAACGGCAACAACTCAACTTGTATTTCTTGTTGCTGTTGTCGACTCCAGAGTCCCTTTTACATCTTCAGTCTTCAAGAGATATTAGAAAATTGTTTTAGTGCATACTTCATGCAAGCATTTACGAGAATTCACAAAGCCTCTGATAGTAGAACGACGAATAAATGTGCGTTGAAGCATTAGATTCCATAACATGACGTATGCAGATAATGGACTTCCGAGTGGATTAGATTAGTAGAAACTCTCACAGATCGTTTTTAAAATCATGTGGATAGCTGGAAAATGCTAGTGTTTTTAGCAGAGACGTGAATGAAGTTTTGTAACGTACTTAAATCAAATACGTATTCATGTGTAACTAGATAATATTATGGATGTACTATATAACATGCAAACGTACGCATATTAAATACCAGATTATTATTTTGCGTTTGAAAACTAGTTTTGAAGAACTATGTGAATATAATTGGATAGCATTTTTGACAAGAGCTTGAAAATTGAAGAAAATGGTCTAAGCACATAATTTTATACTTTCTCCAGAGCTTTCCTCGTAATTTTACGAATAAATTAGTGGTTGATATGAAATGAATTGGATCTGGTCTGACAATTAATAAGAGGAACATCCATAGTCAGAAACTGGCATGCATTATCAACTTATAGCCACTATGCATGTTGTATAAATGATTATACTCACGGCTAAAAGTACATGCAGCCAAAATGTGTCATAAATTCTCTCATTGGCTCCTCCATTCACCATTAATTCCTAAAAGAATTAGTCCGCGGTGAGAGTCCTCGCATTGGAGTGCCAGAGCTGAAACTAGCATTACCATTATCCGCTGTCATCTAACTACCACTGACTGTGCCTTGTGACTCGTTCTCTAGTCCCATTCACTTCCCGTCCCTTTCTCATTGCCTCCTCGTTCCTAGTTTCTGGAACTGCGTGCGTGCTGCTGCTGCTGGCTCCTCTTAGTTGACGATATAATTATGCCTATCAGCTCACTTACTGCTGCTTTCGACGACGTTGATGGAACGAGAAATTGAATCAATGACTGCCAATTGAGGGTGAGTGGCAGTTTTCATTTGTGTACGTAACCTTTTGTGAAAATGTATAGAAGATCACATTATAATATCATCCACACGGTGCAATAGCAATGGTACAACCATCGCTTAAGTGTGTTTGGCTAGAGGAGTCAGTATCAACGACAAATTATAAGGATGAATGAATGTAGATGTGGCACATATTAAGCAGCGTAAGGGAAACGGAGTGTGTAGGTACTTATGTGCATGCACACGTATGTATTCCTCGCCTTGAGTAAATGGAGACTTTTCCGAAATTAAGTTCTTTTCCACATACTAGTCACATTCCGTTATTGACAGTTTATAATGAATTTCCATTCAACTTCCCAAGTCCTGGCAAATATTGGCTGAAAATGAAAAGTAGACAAAAGACCTTGCAAAAGCAACACCACAGATGAGAAGCATTTTTGTTGGTGGAGAGAACCTGAGCTGAATTAGCGTACACAAACGTCGGCCGTTGGTGTGTTGGTGCTTCGTGAGAGAAAGTTAAAGTGAGCTAAATATCAAAATTTTCTCTTGAGTTGCCAGTGGGCTCAAATTATTTCATGCGTGGATGCTGCTAGCATATATAGGCTAATAATAATTGCATATGTATATGCAATATTGAAAGACCCTTTTGGAAATTTCTCTTTGGATGGAAATTGCGACACCGGGTGAATTCCTCAGGGACTTACATATACATGCCAGCATATATTAAACATACCTACCCACACGGGATCCTGCGCTACATTATTAGTAACATTACATTTTTTCGTCTGAGCATTTTGTCTCTAAATGTACATTCCTTACTTCCAGCTTTATGTAGTATGTTTAATAAAAATGACTATTATATATTATTATGCTGGAATTCTTATACCATATTTATAGAACAGGGTATGTGTAAACTGGTGTTGCCTGTGTAGTAGCACTAAAATTTATTTTATGCTAAGTATCGTGCACATGCAGCACAGAGTATCGTACCCGTGCATAGGTTTGTACAGTTCTTTTGGAATATGCATGATCTACACTGCCGTTGAGAGTAAGAACTTCAGGATGCATACATAAATATCTACGTTCAAAAGAATCTGCAGACAATTTTTTTTTGCTCCAGCCTTTTTTCTTTGCTTGTCAGTTTAACTCATTCGACATGATGATAATGGTGGCCACTTAAACTTACTTATCTTTCATTGCTACGCACACGAACTGAATGCAGAGGAAATCTATGCACCAGTGAAAAGAAAGAGTGTTTTAGGACACTTGAACAATGCTGCTGGCATAATGTGTACTATGAGTACATACACTCCTGTGAGTCTTGCATGTATGCATGCATAAGGACCTATAATATCCAAATCATCCAGCCACTCACTACACCGTGTAGTTTCCTTGTAAAAGCGTATTTTGAAAGAATTGGACATGATTCCAAAAGAATGAATAGTTTTTACGCGACTTGCATAATGCATATTGTTGTTTTAGTGGTTTAGAGACGGTCCTTTCTGTTTCTGCCTGTCTCTGTATGCCTGCCATGTCGACGTAAAAATGGCAGGGCTGCCCGAAGAATGTACAAAGTGATGTGATGTGATACGACAACTGACTTTTCATGCCGGGCACACGGCCGTTTCAGTTTCTTTCCGAGCATGCACCCTGCATAGTTTTTTTGCTTCGCAAGCTATGTACATTTAGTGGGACGGAAATGTGCATGCATTATTACCGCATTCAAAAATACTTTAGGAGAACTATCATCAAAAAATGAATGCTATTTGAGACGAGGTAAGACAGAATAAAAAAGAAGAAACAAAATTCAAATTCATCCGGTGAGAAAGAGACGCTATCTAGGAAGATTATTGTGGGTATATTCGTATACACACTATACACGACATGTGTTCATACATGCATAATAATGTGTGTTAGGCTAGTTCTGATGTAAACTGAAAACCTAATATCATCAAACATAACAACATTTAAGGTATACCTACCGCCTAATAATATGATAAGTTTCTTTGAAGCACTATCAACTATACAATTTGGCATGATATTTCTGTGCTTTTAAGCGTACCATATAAAATGGCAAGATGATAATCATATAATGTGCCCTCATAACATTCTAGAAAATCTGTAATACTTGTATAGGTAGATTAGATATAGTACCCGTATAGGTTGAAGTTATTGCAGTTTATATGTTCGAATGAATACGCTTTCTCTGCACGAGTTCAAATTCTAATGCTGTGCATGCATTTGAGTCCATGTTTTGACTGCAGAGAACATTGCTGGACTTGTAAAAGATTAAGGCTAGTTGCACCAGAAGGAGCAATGCATTTTACTTAAATATAAAAATAATAATAATATTCCACGTAATAATAATATCGTGTAATGTGGTAACGCAATTTTTATGAATATCCGGAAAAATCTTCTAGTGTGCACCACCACACATGGGATAGATGAGAAGAGAACTAAAGTGTATCTAAGCAGACGGGTGTGGTATTCTTCTTCCTGCATTTTTATTACTGCGCGTCCCCGCTTTTACTAGTTAGTTGTAGTGTTGTTTTCCCCTGGACGTATTTATATGATACGGCGCTTAGATTTCAGTGTTGGTCTGTTTTTGGCTTTTTTTCTAAATTGTGTGTGTATCTGTACGTCGTTGTTTTTATGAGAAAACTTGTATGCATTGTTCATGCCATTATTAACATTTATCTTTTTTGGGATTAGACTTTTGGAAGCCAAAAAACTGCTGGCTTTTCTTTCCTTCGTATACATAATGAGAGCGATGGTTGAATGAGAAGTACTTCATATGTCACTAGTATAACATAGGGTACAAAAATTCACATCTTTTCTACCACCACGATGGTAGGCGAGCATAGAAAAAGTGATAACCCACTTAATATTAGCAGAAAAAACAGTCAAAGGAAAGTTGGGATGGCGAAGCAGGGAAGATCAAGTTTGCTGGATAGAGATAGAAACAGTATAGCTCCATCATCATAATAACTGCGTTACAAATGTTCGTGTATTGCTGCCAAATCGACGAACATGGAGGAATTACTAGATAACAAGACGACTCTATATATCTTCAACATGTTTGTCATACATACTTTTGCTGAACTTTGCCAGGATGGGTCATTTCAGGGAAGGAAATGTATGGTTAATCTCCAAAAAAGTGAAGATTACATGATATAGGCGGCATGAGTTCGACTGCATTGTTTCCTCTTTCTTTAAATAGAAAGCTGAATACTGTATACGCAGAGGCTAAATCTCAAGGCAATTATAGCTATTCACGTGAATGCTGGAGAGAGAAAAACACATTTAATGAAGACTTCTAGCTTGCATTTCTCCAGTTGTCATTACCGAATCCTTACTTATCAACCCAGGGCCAAATAGGTAGAGTCTTATCACAATTACGGAGGTGATTAGAAAAGCAGTTGAGAGATTTTTCTGGCTAAGTATAATGTTAATGTATTTACTAAACGTTCTAATTCCTCATACGCAAAAAACTTGATGTGGTAGGGGTAACTAGAGACTTTTGACTTTTGGAATTTACAGTTTACATCATGAAAATTTGATTTGATGATGAATGATTTTGAAATCGTGTTACGCGTTCTTCAATAATGAGTTTAGCCCTTTTGCATTGTATTGTGTGACATGTTGAAAATTTACACTTTGTAACAACACTGCATACAGTTACACTTATTACCAGCGCTTACGATTAGTCGTAGGATTCACAAGTTTAAAAATCTTTAAACTAGGCCATAAACAAGAACATGAATTGTTTGACAAGCATAAAACATATTTTAGTTTGTGTCACATCTTACTGAATATTTTGTTTGTTTCCTTTCCATTAATATTAACCACATCTCTGTACAGAATTTTTGCATGCATATTTTCTAAAACATACATTTGTATCCAAACGAACAAGGTACGAATACACATTTCATACTTTCACTTCGAATGAACTTTACGAGTAAGAAACACTACTAGTTTTGAAAAAATTTCAACAGAAATGTCGGTACAATAACATCAGAATTGCAGCCGAATACACCGTAAAATTGTGTTCTACATTCAGTATTGTGCTGTGCTGTAAGCATGCCATACATACTTTGGAACATGTAAACTGTAACTGTGTATTATTGTTTTTGGTGAAAGTACAAAAAAGATTCCAGTTTACTTACTTTTGGCACAGAAATGTCAGTTTTTTATCATTATAGTAGTTATTACCATTGCAATGTTTGAAGTGGTTGTCGAGAAAAAGTTTGTGTAGGTATTTTACTGATTTTGTAGAGCGTGTTGTGTAAATACAAAGCAACATGGAAAGAAAAAAACTCAAGTGTCTCTTTTCTCTCATTCTTATTTGTGGATTCAGAACAAAAGGACAAAGAATGTCTTGAGAAAAAGGCAACGACAAACAAAACACAATATTACAACTTGTGTCTCTGTCTACCCAAGCCTTTAACTCTGTAAACAGGCAACTTATTATATTACATATTATGCGACTACAATCGTTTATAATGGATACGTACATGGATATATATTTTTTAAGCAGAGAGCAAAGGAACATAGAACTGAGAATTTTTACATTTTTCACCTCTATTGGTATGCAAGCCATGCTCCGTTCGTATAAGCGTTCCGCAAGGGGAATACCGTCAAAACAAAGGGACCTTGCTCCAGTCCCTCAGAGCTCAGTAAACAGCGATGCCCGCTCTTTCACTCTGACATTCATGAAAAAGACTACATAGTATTTGGCATACAATATATACAATTCTCTGTGTATAGTTTTAGTATTTGAAGAACATATATTTTCACATTTTAGTCCTTGCCGAATCAGCATACTCTACATCAACTATTTTTGTTCCAAATATAATTTTACGACACACTATTATTTTGAAACTTTAAAAAATAGACCTTCGGATAGGACGCAGTGCACCAAATTTCTATAGTGTTCTCAAAGCACAAACAAAGTCATGAGTCATTATATCAGTAATGTACAGTTCCATCTTTTGTTAGAATTATTTAATTATGATGACGGCATTACCAGTCTGGAATCCATGAAGCACGACATGGATCCCTACTAAAAAATACTACTGCAATGGTGGGCATACCTTTTAAAGTAATACGATTTTGTCCATATGTAATGTTAGGAATCAGGAACATTATTTTCAAAAAGCATTCAGCAAGATATTTTCCTTTTGTGTACTTGCAGTTTCCGCTTTGCTCTACAATTTTTCTTCGGAATATTCGAGCGGAAAATTTTGTCTGCAGTTCTTGACATCTCACTCAAGTGCTCCAACAATACACAAACGTAAATAATACACATTTTGATTTATGCCATGTTCACTTTTCTTTCTGTACTTAATGGTTTCTGGGTCAGGATGATGATGGATCTGCTGTTTCTCTTAAAGAAATCCTTCCTTCTTTTATTCAGCATCTTTTTCGGCATGAATGTGCTTCATTGGGTGGATTCCTGCACAAATGTTCTTTCCTACGAGATTAGATGGCTTGTAGGTAACGACAAAACAATAAACGTGACTTCTGCGATGTTATAACTGACAGAGTTTAGGCATATGAGCATTTTTTAAACAAGATGAATAAGTCGCCCGTTGGGTACAATAGCAAACCAGACGTTTGTTTTTGAATTTTGACGTTGTGTTACTTTCAATTTAACAAGTTTATTTATATCTACTCTCTTCCAAGTTGTTATCCTCAAGCCATTTCCGTTTGTATTTCAACGCCATGCTGATTTGATTACCTGTCTGATTCTGATTCTCCGATTTGGGATCGTTGATATAATGAGAATGCCATACTACAAACCACACATTCCAAAGCACCCTCTTCTTGAACGGTAAAACATTTAACAATAATTTTATTGTACTAAATGTTGTAACAAACAACCAAATGATCTTTAAATGTCGAAAAACAATGGAGTAAAATTATGCAATTTTCTTTCGCAATTACCATTTATTGCGTTTCTGCTACTACGAGTCCATCCTTTTTTTGTTAGCTGTGGGAACTGGGAGCATGAAAAAATGTTCACTATTCTATCGAATACACACGAGTTTGAATATTTGAATCCACCAAAACACACATGCCTTGTTTGATACTCGCTTTAGCATTTCTGGAGATTTTATTATATAGAATTTTTTCTATAGCATAGTAATGGATATAATATCATTGCGTGATATTACGTGTGTCAACAAAAGAGTTGCTGTGATTTGAGGAGATGGCGACAAGCGACAAGGATATATTATTGCATCAGCATAAACCTCTTACCACCAACAACGCCAACAACCTGCACAATGCAGAATAACAGCTTCGTTTTTATTCGCCTCCTACGCTTAAACTCATACACACTCGCAACATGTACATGTTTTCAAGGATTCACAACGCGATAGTGATGACGTTGGCAAAATCCTAAGCTTATGATTAAGTTTACACATACGCATCCCGTATATAGATAAAAAATCAAGCTCTCGCTCCCTTCTCCTTAGCAGTTCTCTGCGAAATCAGAAAGAAAACAACGCATCGAGAAGATGCTGTTGAAGGGAAAATCTATATAATTTCGTTAAAAACACTCTTGTTGTAGACTTTAGTATCAATATTATGTTATCGCATGAACTTATATCCACGTTTTAACATTTGCCTGCGTTCCAAAAAAATCCAGGTTGAAACGGAAGGTATAAAAAGTGGTGTCACTCTAAATGGAAAGTGTATTACTTTACAATGCATTTGTTGCTGACTGACATTACTGACGCTAATCTAAAGTTCACAGTGAAGTTTCTTGGTTTATAATATCACTCTTCTGTCTACTTTTCAGCCAAAAAAGTTAAAACGTTTTATTCGTACCTACACAAACACAGGCTCTGTAGGAAGGCTGTGTATATATAGTTGGTGGTGGCAGGCTGCCATGATTATGCCAAGTAACTAGCGAAATGTAACGTGTGCTCTACGTACTTTCACTACCTCATATCCGCCACTCTGGAGTGATGCTTGTTTAAGAAACAGCACGCCAACAGAGATTTACGTATGAATGTGGTATCAGAGTCTTGAACATTTGCTTGTCAGCTTTTGGGCAGGCACAGCCAGGGAACCTCTATTCTTATGCAATTCGTTTACGTTCACTCCTCTCAAGCTTTTCTCTAACACTTGAAAAGATGTGCGTTCCTTTTATTAGACATGTGTGTAGATACATACATGATGCAATTTATGCTCCGCTCCGTGCAATAATAATAAAAATTGTTAGTGCCAAATAGAGACGACCTTTCTCCCCACAGAAAAAAAATCTTATTAGATATTTTGAAAGTAAAAATAAGCAAAGGGACGTTTGAGTGACTTTTATGACAAAAGGGGCTTATAACAGCATTAATATACTTCCCCACAAATTCTATTTACACAGA